>JANAVB010005196.1:0-21295 GCA_029216955.1 Iris pallida
TGTAATGTAATTGTGATTACATAGGTTTTATGATATAATTGAGTTTAGAAACTGATGTAATGTAATCAAAACTTGTAATCGCAATTACATTACATCTAATTTTTTTGTCCAACCAAACATCCGAGTTAGATTGACAACGTAATGCCAATTACATTACGTTGTCCAATCCTGCAAACCAAACGGGACCGTCTGACAGAGTATATTGAAACTTTTGAAAACTTCTTTCCGCTCGGCCTATTTTCCTAAACTTTGTTTCGTTTTCAAAACTACATACGTTTTCAAACCTATGTAATCGCAATTACATTACCTATATCAAATATAATGTAGTTTTTATTTAGATTGATATAGGTAATTTACGGTCTACTATCCCAAATTTGTTTTTAGATATATATTATAAAATAACAATATTCAAATTAATTTAAGACATATAGTTGTATTGTTTGCTACTTTATAGAATATTTTTTATAAAATTTGACACTATAGTTACTTGTTAGGACAAATTAGCATACAAACATCCCGAATTCTCATTCCTAGAAACTTTAGACCTCCAGTAATTAATCTCAAGATGACATTCCATCAAAAAAATTTCTAGTTTTGTTCTACCAATAGTTCATCAATATTAACCATCAACAACAAAACAAAAATAAAAAGAACATAAGAATATCAATTGTTCACAATGGTAACACAAAAATTATGCTAAAATTCTAGAGGGCATTTAGCAATCCAGCACTTCTATATTCAAACTTTTGATTAAATATGTAAAAAGTCTACAGTTTTTTCAACAATATTGTAGCTTCATATTGAAAACCAAATATCCGATCATGACAATAATAGAAACTATAAAAATAAATAAGAAAAAAAATGGTAGAATTACCACGAGAAAAATCTATGAGTTGTAGAGATGATTACCAATTTTGATGGTACGAGTGTTGGATCCTGAGCTAGGAGTTGCGGGAGAGGATAAGATGGTTGAGGCGGGCCGTGGAGCTCATGATATGGAAGGAGTCGGTGTTGAATCCCTCCATCTGTATGTGGACGCACAGATTGGTGTTGTATCCCTCCATCTGTATGTGTATGTGGACGCACTGGTTCGTCCCCATGCTGATGGTTCAAGAAAAATTCAAATATTAGAGAAATAGAGAATGGGGTTACACGTTTTTATGTTACTTTATAAATTTAAGTTAGTGGGTGTGTAAATTATTATCCATAAATAATTATATTTCTAGCTTAGAAATTATATCTCCAAAATTTTGATGAAATAAATGAGATACCGGGTAATAGGATATGGGATATAATCTTTAAAAAAAAGGATAAGTAGAGTAAATATTTAAGTCACTACACCAAGAGAGATTTTTCAACACATTTTTTTTTCAATTACCGAATTACCAACGGTAAAAAAACAAAAAAAATAGTTAGAAACTAAAAAATGCATTAGTATAAATAGCAAAAAATAAATTTTATATCAGTAACGCATATAATTATTTTGTAATACTTAAACTGTTAATGAAATAGAAAATAAATAAAATCTGTTGCTTCCAAAATAAAAAAACTTCCAGAACAACAACAGTATTTATCCCAAATTCTCTCTGGTCGTAGACCTTCAGTTTAGTTCCCTTAAAATATAACTTAGGGTGTATTTGATTGCAAGGTAAAAAAATATTGGGAAAAGATATTAATTTCATGAAATTATTTTTTTTAGGAAAACAATTTCATGGAATTTTAAAAAGTTTCCAAAGAAAATTTAATTTGCGTGTTTGATTGCCATTATTTTTTCACGGAAAATATTTCCATGGAAAATAATATTTTCCTATGGTTTGGCAAGGTTTATTTTCTATCATTCTAGAATAAAATATAAAAAATGGTAGTTTTTGGAAAATAATTCCATAGAAAATATAAGCATCAAACACTACAATTGGTGAAAATTTTGTGATATTTTTTCACGAAAAATATTTTCATGAAAAATAATATTTTCCTATGGGTTTGGCAAGTTTCATTTTCTAGAATAAAATATGAAAAATGGTAGTTTTTGGAAAATAATTCCATAGAAAATATAAGCATCAAACACTACAATTGGTGAAAATTTTGTGAAATAAATATTTTTCATGGAAAAAAAAAACAAGCAAACACAACCTTAAGCTATTTTTATTCTCCTTCAAAATAAAAATTCCGAGTGTCAAGACTCAAGAGCAGTCCACTCAGGGCAGACCCACCATAAACCGAAGGGAAAGCGTCTCTTTTATTCATAATTTCACCTGATATACTTTTTAAACATTTTTTTATACTTAAATAAATTGTTTGTACTTGTTTGGTAATAGGATTTCACTATTTGGATTTGGATTTTGAAATCCTCCAAATCCAAATCATAGATTTCAAGATTCAAATCCAACTCCAAATTCAACTCCAACCAAACATAAAATTTGAATTTATGATTAATAATTAAATTATAGACATGATCAATAATTAAGCTATTAATTAATTATAATTAATTATAATTAATTATTTAATAATTAACGATTAGTAATTAACGATTAGTAATTAATAATGACGATTAGTTATTATCAATTATAAAATTAATAATTAACGATTAATAATTAATAATTAATAACTATAAATTATAATTAACGATTAATAATTAATAATTAATAATTAACAATTGATAATTTTTTATTAACGATTAATAATTATAAATTATAAATTATTGATTAATAATTAATAATTAATGATTAATTAACTATAAATGAAATATTTTAAAAATAGTAATTATAAATTAATATTATTATGATTAGTAAATTATAATTAAATTATTATAAAATATGATTCTAATTGTGATTAAAATATTACTAATTAAGATTATAATAAAATAGTTATTAACAAATTATTAATTAATATTATAATAATACTAATAAATTATTAATATGATTATAACAAAATTAAATAATTAATTAATTAACTAATCTTTTAATTAATAATACTAAACATAGGATATGATTATTAATTAATATAATTTATTAATTAATATTATAATAATAATATAATAATACTAGTAAATTATGATTATTAATAATAAACAAATTATTAATATTATAATAATACTAATAAATTATTAATTATGATTATAACAAAATTAACTAATTAACTAATTTTTTAATTAATAATACTAATTTTTTATTAATTAATAATACTAATAAAATAGTTAGTTTTTTTTTATTAATTAACTAATTTTTAACGAAATTATTAAAGAATAAATATTTTTAACGAAATTATTAAAGATTAACTAATTTTTAACAAAATTATTGAATAATAAATATCTTAACAAAATTATTAAAGAATAATTATTATTTTCCTCCAAAATCCAACCAAATCCAAGTTTTGGATTTTGTCATACTTTCCATATCCAAATCCATCTCCAACCAAACATAGGATTCCATGAAAATCCATAAAAATCCAAATTCCACCTCCAAATACGGTTTACCAAACACACCCTCGTTTGGTTCACTGAAAGGAAATGAATTGCCTTTTATTTTTCATGGGAATGGAAAAGTAGGATTCCTGTCACATTCGTTGTTGGGTAAAAGGAAAGGAAAGCAAAATATAACAATGTTCCAATAATATTCTTACCTTTTAAAATAAAAATAATATTATAAAAAATAACATTAATGGTAAAATGAGCAATGACACATGGTTACTTTTGTAATAAATGTTGGAAAATGAGAAGGGAAAATCAATCCCATAGGTCTTGAGTGGAACCATATTTCCATCAATTTTTTCCTTTCTCAAAAATTTGATTTCCAAGTTTATCCGTGAACCAAACGAGGCCTAATGGTTGGGCCCAACTGTAGTGATATAACTTTTGGCACCAGAGAAAAAAGGTTTTAGTATCTTAATTTTTTAAGAATCTATTTTGGATACTTGTATTTCGACGACTTCAAAAGCATATATTGTAGTACAAAAGTACAATTT
Organism: Iris pallida; assembly: GCA_029216955.1. Lineage (NCBI taxonomy): Eukaryota > Viridiplantae > Streptophyta > Magnoliopsida > Asparagales > Iridaceae > Iris > Iris pallida. The sequence goes on from JANAVB010005196.1 coordinate 3,961, forward strand.
GAATACTTGTATTGTCAGATTATTTTTAAAGCTTGTCCGATATACTTCAAAATTGAAAAAAAGATACTTCAAAAGAACAATTCATAACATTTGGATCAAAAGCATATATTGTAATACAAAAAGCGTAATTTTAATACTTGTATTGTCAATTTTTTTATAGTGGTCCGATGTGTTTCAAAATTGAAAAAATACTTCAAAAAGAATAATTTATGAAAATTGAATGTCAAAATCGAACATTAAAAAGTTAATGTGTCATTATTTCCACAGCATTATAGTCGGATTGCCATTAAGATAAATTAGTGCTTTTTATAATGTTTTTCGCTCTTAAAACATCTCCGAAACCTAAAACATAAGAAGTAATCGAGAAATACCAAATATGAAAAAGTAAAATGAGTAGATTGACATATACCAAGTAAAACATATACATATAATTTTGTAAAAGAAATTTATTTCTAAGAGTAATTAATATCTAGTTTGTGGTGCACAGATGCATAAATTAATATCCAGTTTTGTGATTTATTTTACATCAAGTAATTAATTAAAAAATCGTAGAAGAATGCATTAATAGCAGTCGGATTACATACATGTATAATTAAGAACTAAACTATTGTTATATATTCATACATACCGGGTTATTGAACGTCGCGGCTTGATCGGAAAGTTGCTGATGATAATTAGAAGCCATCGGTAGATTGATCGGCCTAGAATAATCAAGCCTCCTTCTTATTCTTCTTATTCTTTTTTTTTTTTTTTTTTTTTCTGAGATGAGTACTGCTTATTTGAAGAGAGAGGAAGTTAGCAGAAGTAAAAAAAAAAAAGTGTTGTTCTAAACTCTATATTTCCACTACGTTGTCTTTCCCTCCAATATATCATAATCTAGCATATTGGCACGGAATCGGACTAAATCTTAATTAACTTAATCAAAATTGTAGAAAATTTTATACGGAATCCAAATATTAATTTTCATCTTGGATTTGGGTTTGGTATTCTTTTGATGGGTTTTTTATTAACATTTTTTTATGCAATAATATATTTTCAAAGAATTCAATAAAGAAGTTTGTAAGTATTGGAAATTGAGAAAGGTTGACGATATAAAATTTATTATTATTCATACGCAATATTTATTTTGTTTAAATAATCTAAATAATTTTATAGATAATTTAGTAATATTTTGATAGCTATTTTTTTATTTATTATTATCCATACAAAATTTGATTTAAAAATAACATTGAAAATTTTGTAGATACTTTTTTTTTTATTACAACACGCACATACATGTCTTCACGATTATGGGACTCGAACCTTACTGGTCCGTTTGATATCCGCGTTGCTTTCCACACGAACTACAAGTGCTGGACATATACTTTTGTTATTAACCATATATATTATAGACTAGTCACACTCACATGTACCAAAATAGATAATACTTAATTTAAATATTAAATATATTTTAAGTTTTGTTTTATTCCTAACTGTGTCAAGAGATACATGCACGGCAGTTAAATTTTGTTTGAATTTTTTATTTTTTATATATTAATTATTGGGAGATATACACATACCATTCAAACGACTCATTTTTAGTCATTTATAATAAAACACATTATATTCCACTGTATTAGTAGATATAGAGATATTATAAAAAATAAAATATGATATATATATATATATATATATATATATATATACACTTGTTCAATTTATATTTGACAAATAGCTGAATTTTGTATCTAATTTAAAAAAATCAAAAATAGAATATCACATATGTTATCCTCCAAAATATAATATCAAAAAAGAAAATTAATCGATGTTAGATTTAAATGAGGTTTATTTGATATCACTATCATATATCACTATTTATTGGGATGACTTTTTTTGGGCATTATGACAAAACACGATAAGGCTTGAATTTATTTAAATATTTTGGTATGACAAAGATTTTTTTAGATAACAAATATATGTGGTATATATATGTATTCTTTTTAAAGCAAATAATTTTAGGTACAGATAATAACAAATTATTTATAAAATTATCTAAGTTATTTAAATAAATACATTTCGTGTATGAATAGTAATAAATTTATATGGATTTTTTATACAAAAATATATATCAAATATTATCAAATGATCTATTATATGAACCAAATAAATTTAATTTTCATTTGGATATAATAAATTTTATTGATTTTTTAAACAAATAAATATATATCAAATTATTTGTAAAATTATATATGTTATTTAAACCAAATAAATATTTTGTATGGATTATAAATTTACATAGTTTTTTAAATAAATAAATAAATAAATAAATAAATAAATAAATAAATATATATATATATATATATATATAATATATATATATATATATATATATATATATATATGTAAAATATTATCAATTATCTATAAAATTATTTGTATTACTTAAACTAAAATAAATTTGCAAAGAGATAATAATAATTTTATATTGACTTAAAAAATACATATTAAAATATTACAAAATTATATAGTTTATTTAAACCAAATAAATACTGCATATGTATAATAATAAATTTTATATAGATTTAAAAAAATTATATCAACTGTCGACGGAACTTTACTCTTTTCCTAATGTTTGCAAACCTAAAAATAGTTTGCTAACAATGACTATAAAAAATTCAGTTTAGACTAGTCACATTTGGGATGTCAGATTGCTTATAGCAACGTTGATCCGACTATAATCGAGCGATCATTAAAACATAGACTCAGTTAGAATTTTCACGATTTGTTGGAACCACATCGTCCGATTGGGAGTCGTCTCTTTATACTTACGTATGTTTAATTATCATTAATTAAACGCAATACATTTTTAATGGGTTATTTAGTTTTAGGGTTTCGTGGAATATTAAGATTTTGTGTTTAGATTTTCATTGTGTTTTTAAAGAGGTTTTTATGTCGTTGCAAAATCGATGAAGACCAAAAACTCGATGTCAGAGTTTTTGTATGGTCAAGCAGCGAGGTTGTACATTGGAGACTGACATATCTTGTCAGCCACTGGAGTACAACAAGGCGACCCTCTGGGGCCGCTTCTTTTTGCTCTTGTGTTGCATCTACTAGTACATAAAATCAGGGACAACTACAAGCTTCTGCTCCATGCATGGTATCTTGATGATGGGACTGTCATTGGGGATTCATAGGAGGTGGTTAAAGCACTTGACATCATTCGTAAGACCGGTCCAGGAAGGGGTCTTGAATTGAACATCCACAAAATTAAGCTCTTTTGGCCGACGTGTGACGGCAGGAAGCTTCGAGAGGGATTGTTCCCTGTGGACATTGCGAGGCCACCGTTAGGTGTGAAGTTGCTTGGCGGGGATGTTAGCAGAGATAGTGGATTCATCGAGGGGTTGGCAATGAAGAGGGCTACCAAGGCTGTTGAGTTGATGCATCTTCTCCCACAATTGAGTGATCCTTAGAGTGAGATCCTCTTACTCCGCTCTTGCATGGGTATTGCCGAACTTTTTTTTGGGCCTAAGGACGTGCCAACCCAGATACATGGAGGAGGCATCGTCTTGTTTCGACCGAGGGTTGCGAGGTTTGATTGAGGACATTGTGGTTTGCGGAGGCCAGTTCTTTGGAGATTTTCAATGGCGCCTGGCTTCTTTACCTATTCGACTCAGTGGCCTTGGGTTGTACTCGGCAATAGAGGTTTTATTTTATGCTTTTGTGGCATCCAGGTCTCAATCTTGGATGCTACAAGATCATATCTTGCGAGACAGTGTGATACATGGTATGGACTTTGATTTCGAGACTGTCGTGAACTCCCTTCGTGTTACGATTCCTGCTTTCGACCTTAGTAGGTATACTAGTAAGGACACCGTCCCCCTAAAGTCCAACATGCTTTGGCGAGTGCCCTTTTTAGTAAACTTGTCAGGACATGGAAGTCAAGTTCGATATGATCGCTAGACAGAAAGCGATTTTTGGATGTCTACAAGCAGCGCATGCTCAGGATTTTCTCTTGGCTTTCCAATTGACGGATTAGGCCAACACATGTCACCAGTGGAGTACCGCACTATCCTCAGGTACCGCCTCATAATTTCTCTTTCTAATGGATGAGCCATATCCAGTGTGTCGTAAGGTGTGTTTGGACACCTTCGGGGAGCATGCAGTTCATTGTAAGGAGCTTCCAGGTTTCAAATACATGCATGATCTTGTCATGGATGTTCTTTTTGATGTATTTAGGCGTGTAGGGATTTCGACAAAAAAAAGGCACCTATGCACTTCTTGTCTGATCCGCATGAGGGAAGATCGACACTCAGACCGACAGATGTTCTGGTTTACGGGTGGATAGGGAGAAAACATGCATGTGTGGGCATAACAGGAGTTTCCCCACTAGTGGGATTGGGGAGCGAAGATTTTATTATGGGACAAGCTGCTCTCAAAGCGGTCTCAGCCAAAGTGTCCAAACACGAGAAAGTGTTGATTGTCGGTGCACACGAGAAAGTGTGCACCAACAATCAACACGTCTTTATTCCGTTCGCATTTGACACGTTTGGTTTTCTAGCACCAGATGTTGTGGAGCTTCTTAAGAGAGTCCAAAAAGTTATGCACAGTAATGCCATGTCTCCCAGGTCTATGGATATAGTGTTTAAGGGGATTGGTTTTGCCATCTAAAAAGGATTGGCGGTCCAGCTTGTTGTCCGCTTGCCATCTATTTCGGTGTAATCTTTTTTCTCTTAATATATAATTAAGACTCATAGACCACAAAAAATATCACGTGGACATGCATATGTTTTGAGGATCAATTTATTTTTAGAGGGGTAAAGTGCAAAGATCCTGCTGAGGTTTGTGTTTTTGTAATTAAAGACCACTGACTTTAAAAAACTCAAATTTTATATTCGGTACAGTTTACACCCAATTTGGTTTATGTCGTTAACGGACGTTAAATTAAACATGCATGAATGAGGATTATATCCTCTAAAACCTAATGGTAGAAAGCAAAAAAAAAAAAAAAAAACCAGTCATCCTCTCCCCCCTCTCTCTTTCTCTCTCCGGTAGCCCTTCTTCTTTTTCGGCGACGGAAAGAAGGGGCGGGTTGAGGGGGAAGGGGGGGGGGTGGCCAGTAGAGGGGGGGAGGGGGCGCGGCCAGCGGAGGGGGGAGGGTGGGCGCGGCCAGCGGATGGGGTAGGGGGGTCGCAGCAAGCGAAGGGGGGAGGAGGGCGGGTCAAGGGGCGTGCGGAGGGAGGGGAGGTAGGGAGGAGGAGAGAGGCAAGCGTGCAACTGTAGCAGCGTCTAGCACTGGTGGAAAAGGGGGAGGATCATTTTGGGTTTTTTAAAATTATTTTTTCTTTCTTAAGAAAAAGTCACTAGCGGCTAATAGGTACATGGGTCTTTTTAATCAAGTAAATTATTGCGGGAGAGTTTAATTGTTATATTTGTTTAACGAGTCTTATTTTTCTAACGAGGCAAATCTTTTTTGCACTTTACCCTTTTTATAGACATCATTCACCTCTAGCCCAAGTGGCCGAGGTAGGAGACATTCGTCTCATCTATTCGGATTTAAGTCGGGGTAAGAGCATAATATTTCTTCCATTTGGTGTATGGGGATGGTTGGGGGAGAGATGAGAGGGAAGAGGGAGGGCATTGATCGAGACATTCCGCTCTACCCAGTTTCATGGAATACGAGTTTTCCACAAATTTGAAAATTCTGTTTCTTTCAATACAACTACTTTTGTTTTAGTCTGGTCAGAATTTGGATATGTGAATAGATATTTGGTCAATCATCGTGAGTGTGATTCAATTTGAGTGTCAATTTGACACACTAAGAGTCTACTTGGATTGAGGGTGGAGATAGTTAAGTGAGTGAGAGTTACGTGGGAGAGAGAGAAAATTCTGCTTGGTTTGAGATGGGGTTTTAGGAATGGGAGTCATAGAAGGTCGAGGGAAAAAAAGTTTAACCTTGCTTTGATCATTTTTTTCAACCCACAAACGAACATTATCAAGGGGAAGTGAGGGCTTGTTATTTGAAAAATCGTAGATGGCTCTTGTTTTGACCAGTTTTAATAAAGTTTCAATCAAATCTAATTGTATTATGATAACTATTGTATTTTTTATTATTTTTCCTCACACTTAAAACCTACAATCCAGACAAGAGTTATTAGATATATATAACTCAACTTTTTCTCAGGTCCAAAACAGATTATATTGAATTATTTTTCTTACCCACGTTTTTTTACTTAATTTCACTTAACTCTGCATATTTTTTCTCCCCCAATTCAAGCAAACCTTAAATTTTTTCGAATTTTTTCAAGCGCTCTCTCTCTCTCTCTCTCTTAAAATAAAATAATTGTACTTGTATTTCTTTTTTGAAATTAATACAATTTTCTTCTTATATATATATATATATATATATATATATATATATATATATATATATATATATATATATATATATATATGCAAATGACTTCTAGCCTAGTGGTTAAGAGAGATGCATGCGGTCCAAGTGGTCGGGAGTTCGAGCTCCAGTGGAGACGAATTCGTCACAAGTACCCATTGCTTCAAATATATATATATATATATATATATATATATATATATATATATATATATATATATATATATATATATATAAAAAATATATATATATATATATATATATATATATATATATATATATATGGACAAAAAATTTTATCTGCAGAGTCCCGTCCCCTGCACCATTAGATGGTGGGTCGTGTGGGGCCCGCATGTCATACCCCTCAAATTTCACATGGGAATAATGGTGGGATTTGTTTAAGATTATCAGTAGTTTTTTTTTTTTTTTGAAATCCCACTCACACACACAACTGGTGGGCTCGAACCTTGTCGGCCCCTCCGGATGTCCGCTCTAATACCATTAGGCTAGAGAGCTCGGACAGATTATCAGTAGTTGACAACCTCCAATCAATGCTTGAGTGCGTGTCATGCTTCTTCCGTACAAGCTTTCCTTGCATGTAAACAATTCATATGGTAAGTTATGAGCAGGGCGGCTTTTTCTTTTTTTCAATATAAACACCAAATTTAGTCGATTTTAATATGTTAAATTATTATGAATAAGCATCATCAAATCTTTGTCCATCAAATTCTTGAAGGTATTTACATAGTCTTATAAATTTATTCAATTTTTTATTTTGGTACACTAATAATGTTTTTTAGCATTTTAAACTTAAAATTGAATTAAATCTTTTATTCGGTACGACTGAATTTGATGTAAATTTTAATCTTTACATTCAATTCAAATCTTTTATGGACAGCCGATTTTACATTCAATTTTAGTCTTTTGGCCAGCTAGGCCTAGTCCACAAATGTAGACATGATCAACATAGTTGTCGGAATAAAAACAAACTTTCCTTGCATGTAAACAATTCATATGGTAAGTTATGAGCAGGACGGCTTTTTCTTTTTTTCAATATAAACACCAAATTTAGTCGATTTTAATATGTTAAATTATTATGAATAAGCATCATCAAATCTTTGTCCATCAAATTCTTGAAGGTATTTACATAGTCTTATAAATTTTATTCAATTTTTTATTTTGGTACACTAATAATGTTTTTTAGCATTTTAAACTTAAAATTGAATTAAATCTTTTATTCGGTTCGGTACGACTGAATTTGATGTAAATTTTAATCTTTACATTCAATTCAAATCTTTTATGGACAGCCGATTTTACATTCAATTTTAGTCTTTTGGCCAGCTAGGCCTAGTCCACAAATGTAGACATGATCAACATAGTTGTCGGAATAAAAACAAAAACTATTTTACAAAATGTGTATTCACGACGAACCATGCCCACACACTACCAAAATTTGTCGATTTAGCGACGGCCCGATCCGTCGTCCGGCCGACGGAAATTTCAATTAGCGACCGATCACTGACGGATCTTGGCCAAAAAAATCCGTCGGCAATCAGCTCGTCGCTAATCATGGTCCGTCGCTACGTAGTCGTCAAACGACGGAATAGCGACGACATATCGACTTCAAAATACGAAGCATTAGCGACTACTTTCCGACGGACTGTCGTCCATTTCAAGTATTTAATACTGAACTGTGTATACAATAGCGACGTAAAGGTCCATCGGTAAACCGTCGTAATAGCGTATCAGAGTGTATCGTTCCGTCGCTATTCCGTCGAACGCCGTCGATAACAAAGGACGGATTAGCGACGGTATGCCGACGGATAATCCGTCGATCAGGTTCTGGAAATGCTTGGCATTTCCAGCACCATGGCGACGGAATAGTCGTCGCGAATCCGTCGCTACGCCGTCGACAGAGCGACTAATTAGTGGCTGATTATCCGTCGCCATGGTTCTGAAAATGTCAAGCATTTCCAGAACCTTGTCGACGGATTGTCCGTCGCTACGCCGTCGCTAGAGCGACTGATTAGTGGCTGATTATCCGTCGCCCGGGCGACGGATGTTCCGTCGCTATTCCTTCGAATTATATACCACCAGAACCTTGCCGACGGATATTCCGTCGACCACCTGTCGCTAACTGGAAACAGTTTCAAATCTCCAGTTAGCGACGGCAGATCCGTCGAAAATAAGTCGAAAATTGGGAATATCCGTCGCTAACCGGTCACTAGTCCGTCGCTAACTGAGATTTTTTGGAAAAAAAAATTGCAGCACTTTTCCTGTTCACAAAAAAATGCATAAACCAAACCAATATATAATGCACACCAATTATCCAACAATCACATAGACCAAATATATAATGCACACCAATTATCCAAGAATCACATAGACCAAATATGCACATACGAATTTAATGCACACCAATTATCCAAGAATCACAGACCAAACCAAATTAATAGAAAATGTATCCTGAAGAGTAACATAATATCCGTCGCTATAATCCGATTATAGCAAATTAATCCAAAATTGCCACAAATATTCCAAATTTTCTTAATACAATATTTTAAGAAGAAGGAGGAGGTCGATTGTCTGGTGGTGGTAATCCCAGCTGCGACCGACGAATATACTCCTCCACTATAGATATATATGTGTTTATGGATATATATATATGTATGAATATATAAATGTATATATGTAAACATATATTGGTATATAAATATATATATAAACATTAGTTTTACTATTAATTGTTTAATAGGAAAAAGAGAAAAAGAAAAAGAAAAAGAAAGAAGGAAACAAACAGAGGGGGGGGGGGGGGGGGGGGCAGCCCAGCCCGAGCACCCCATCAGACCCGAGCCGACCCCCTCTCTGTTCCCGCACACGTATATTGAAATCGAGAGGAGTTATATCGCAAACCCTAAACCCGGATCCCACGCAAACCCACGCGTGCCCTCATCCCCCATCACCAGGACTGCCGGAGCCGCCGACGCCACCACTGCGCGCGGCCGGAGCCGCCGTGCGCGCAGCCGCGATCCGCGCGCGCGCCACGTGACAGCGGAAACGTTACACCAAGGTAACAACTTCTCCCTTTCGTATATCCCTCGTTTTATAACGAAATTATGATCCGAAAGATGTTTTGGAAAGCCCTCATGGTCGAATTCAAGACCGTGTATTTAGTTGTAGATTTCTGTCCATAAAATATGGGTGGAAATTGAACAAAGTTTGGAAAAAAATTGATTAAAAGCTGAATCCAGAATTTGTGCTTTAAATTGCCAACTTGGAGGCCGTTTTCACATCAAACCGTGCGCCGTATCGAGAAGTTACCAACATGGAACTTAATGACAACATATACACGAGTAAAACCTTTCTTTTATGTTATTTTTATTTGCTGTAATGTAAAAGTTATCGAGCCGAAAACTTGAGAGAAAACTGTTTTTTTAAAAAACTAGAAAACTCATCCACGCGACGTGTGTTCCGCCAAACCGGGCGACATGGTCGCGCACCGTAAGCATCGAAAGGTGCGTAACGGCTTCGTGGTCGTGTGGGCTTTGGCGGAATTCAAATTGGTCGCGTGTGCACGACGAATTTGATGCGTATCCGTCGAAATTCATCGTATCGGCCTCTGTGCAAACTTCTCAATTACTTTGTGCACGCTCGTTAGATCGAGACGAAACTTGCGCCAGTAGGACCGTATCGTTTTTTTGGTCCTGTATGCCAAGTTTGGTCCAATTCTGAGACAGTTGAATCGTACGTCGTTTTGCGGGCCCCACGGTCCCACTCAACGGACGATTTTGTGCACGGCCCGCCGGAATCCAACTTTGGACATACGGTTGGGTTCGTATCGGAAAACTGGATCCGTAGACATATAGTTTGACGACTTTAGAGACCGTTGACTCTGGCACGCTTTTCGGTGCAAAGCGGGTCCAACGGCGGACATCGTTTTGGTCCAAAATTACCGTTTTGTCCTTCTGTCCAGAATTGGACTTAAGGACAGGCAATCCTAGCTAATTTGACTATTTTGAGAACATTAGTAATGTTTATTTCAGCTTCCGGGGACTGTTGTACGGGTTTTGACTATTGTGGCACATTGAGTGGTTCAGATTGTCGGTTTCACCAGCAGAGGACCACATGCGAGTACAGTTTATTGTCTGTATTTCGATATTGATTTTCACTATATTTCATTGATTGGCCATTGGTTTTGTGATTATTTTCTATTATAAATTGTTGAGTCGGGAATAAGAAGTACCAACGATGTGTGATCTGACCTTAGACCGTGTAGACAGTGTAGACAGTGATTTATTTATTTCTTGTAAACAGTATAGATAGTAATTTATTTATTTCTTGTAGACAGTGATTTATTTATTGTAAAGTAGGCAGTGTAGACCGTGATTATTACTGCATTTAAACTGTGTAGATCGTGATTATTATTTTGTAGACAGTGTTTCTTTACTGCAATATTTTCTGTAGACCGTGTAACTGTAGACCGTGTAATTATAGACCGAGTAACTGTAGACCGTGTAACTTTAGACCGTGAAGACAGTGTCGCATAATTGTCCCGAGACCGATCACATATCAAAGGTACTTCTAACAGTTGGGGAAAGTATTTTGTGTCTATTTATTTGTTACTGATTTTTCGTCTTTACTGTTTATTTTCAAAACTCATGATTGATGTCTAACCTTTGTTTTATAGTCATTTTCTTTATTCGAAATTGCATTCAGTGAATTGTGCTCGTTCCATTCCTGACTGGAAACCAACATTTTTTAGGTTAGCCGTGGATTCACTTAGCTTGGGGAGTGCCGGGTATACTTGCAGACGAAAAGCTTAGAGACTAGTTAGATAGATGAGTTGTAGTCATTCACATTTGTACAAGTTTATATTTTCTGTAAAATGTAAAACTTGCGAATATTGTAAGTTAAATTAATTATGTGAATGAGCATTATTTGTGATTCTGATCTTCATGGCCGTGACAGCGTTCTATCGCCGACACTGCGGCGTAGGCTGGCTTGGACACGTCTCGTATCCATTTTAAAAAAAAACGGATACGGGTCGTGACAGTGACAATTCTCCATCGTCCTTTGTGCGTTCTTCGTTGTGCCACGTCATGTGTTCTGCTGTATTCTGAGACATACATCCTCTGCAAGCGCTTCGTGATCGAAAAGTAATGCATATACTTGTAAGGACGTCATTTTCTCGTTGACTTTCCTTTTCCCCTGACTTGCTTGTAACGATCCGTATTACAGAAGCTGCAACTTTCTACATCCTCGTTCTCCTTGTAGTACAACATGCATCCGTTGCGACAACAATCTATCTTGTCGTACCCCAGTCCCAGTTGTCGGACCATCATCTTCGACTTGTAGAAGTTTTTTGGAAGCTCTTTTGATTCCTTCGGTAACACCTCCTTCATTAGTTGTGTAATCCGATCATAGCAAGTTTGTGGCAAGTTAAAATCGGACTTTATGTTCAACAATCGTATCGTCACTGACAGTACGTGTCATGACCCGCACCCTGAAGAGGGGCACGAGCACGTGGTTACGTCCAGCCTACGTCGCAGAATCGGCGGTAGAACGCTGTATATAGGGTCTGTAAATACTACGACTAAACAGATAAATGTACCTGTACAGTATATTCACTCCGAACGGAGGAACAAAGCAATACTGTCTCAATCACATAAATTAAAACTAGGGTAGAAAGCATGGAAAAGAGATATAATAGATAAACAGGAAACGAGTCCAAGATATCCACAAGTCACAGCTAAACACAAAATCCAGAGTCTCAGAATAATACTAAGTATAAAGATACTACAACAGAAAAGAACTAGCTGGCTCGCAGGCCAGGCAAACCTAACTAATACTAGGCTACTCCGGGTGAGCGAAATCAAGAGGCTCTACCACTAAGCCCCTATCTAGGTCAAGTCCATCAGACTCTATCCCGTAGTAAGTCGGACAATCAGCCTCTAAGTCATCTGTAAAATTTTGTCAACGTATCCTGTCAGGAAAATGAGCAAGTACAAAACACCAACAGCAGTTCCATGTGAATTGACAAAAGCTATAAGAGACAGTATAATGAAATACAAGACAAAATCAACTGGAAATATATATCATGATGTGAGTACTGTAAAGGACGATAAAGTATATGTATATATAGGATGACTTGAAAACTGTTCGGAAGCCGAGTTACAACCCTTAAACCAAACAAGGACCAGGGTTGTAACCCTTCTCCCGAATAGAACTTAGTCACCCTAAGATAATAAATATAAAAGGTGCCTTGAATTATTAGTGCGTCATGTGATCGGCTTGGGAAAGGCTTTCCATCTGACCGGCTATGAACCATGAATACAATAGAAACGATAAGGCCGGTCACCATGGAAAGCTATGAACCGTATAGGGTAAGGCTTTACCCGTCGTGAGGTGAGGGTATAGCTATGAACCATGAGTACCATAGAACCATGTGGGAATTGATCACACAACCACTAATAACTCCCCCATCCCCGAATAGTACAATGGATCTGGACATGACACGTTATGACACGGGATTCCATAAGAGGGTAGCAAGTCCCCTTTTGAAATCGGTGTCTATACCAATACACTGAAACAAGATAAAACATGTATCAATATACCATGAAACTCTAGGAACAACATCCCATGTCATGATCCAACATATACTAGTCCGTGAACTGTCGTGACTGGAAATCGAGTATAACACTACAACTGAATCGGATATAGCAGATATCAAGACAATGAAAACTATCAGTGAATGTACTCGCCTGTGGTCCTGAGCTGATAGGTGAACAGATACTCAGAGTGATCACAGACCTAAAATAAAATACTATGAGTCAAACAGGACTAAATACTGAAAAAGGAAGCTAATATAAGCCATGAATGCAAGTCTAAGTCAATACTAGGTCAATCTAGGTCAAACTGAGTCATACTAGGCTATACTGGTTCATACTAGGTCATACTAGGTCACTGGAAGTCATTCCAAGTCAAACTAGGTCAATCTGGATCAACGGTTGACTTACAGTTGACTTTTGGTCAAAAAGTCAACTCTGGTCAACTCTAGGTCAAACTGGTCTAATGTTGACCAACTGTTGACTTTCAGTCAACTGGTCAACTCTGGGTTGGTTTCGGTCAAATCGGGTCGCTTTAAGGCTAAGTTTGACTCTCGGTTGACTTTCGTTGACTTTTGGTCAAAAAGGTCAACCGACGTCAAAACTAGTCTTAGAGTACCATATTTGATCATTACCAACCACGGAGATCAAGTTCTAACACCATCTTAGGCTTCTAACACAAGTATCCTATTTCTAGGCAAAACTAGGATTTACCCTTCTAAGGTAAATCTCGATACCTTGCCAAAAACCAATGAAACCTTGCAAATACCCATGGAACTAGCCTAGGCTCCTTAGGGTAGCTAGATATCAACCTATCTAAGGTTTACCTACCAAGAAATTGGGGTATCCTAGTTATCTAGGTCATGTTAGGATACGGGGTATAGGTTTACCTTATTACCTATATTAACATATCATGAATTTACCCTATTCTATACCACACTCACCCCACCACTCATTCTCACATAAAACCACACTCTATAAGTCTCCCCTATAGGTTTCCTACTAGTTTTGCACATAGGCTAACTATGGGACACTAGTATCACTCACTAGTAGGTTCTCACACACACACACAACTCACAAAACACACTCACACACACAAGCAATTATTGGACAAGTTTTGGGGATACATGGACTGATTTTGATGGGGGTTTGTGGACTGATTTATGGTGTTCAAGGACTGATTTTGATGGTGGCACTTGGACAGCCATTTAGGCTTATACATGGGCTGATTTGTAAGTGTTTCTTTGGGCTGAAATGAGGTCCAATGTGACAGCCACAAGAGGGTGTGTAAGTCTGAAATTGTGGGCTGATTTGGTGTGGATTTGGCACCAACATGGACTGTCATTTATGGGGAAGAGGAGGGCTGTTTTGTTGGGGTTTCATGGACTGTTAGAGGGCTGTCCTATAGAGGAATACAATGGACTGAAATGTGGCTATATAGGACAGCAATCAAGGGGGAAAAACTAGGCTGAAAGTGTAAAGTTTTGGGACAGCTTACATGTATTAATATGGACTGATTTGGAGTCATGGGGACAGCCAACATATGGCAAAATCTGGACTGTTTTGTAAGGTGTTCTTCTCCCCTCCTCCAACACTCTCTATCTCAAACTCTCTATAACACACTCCCCTCTCAAACACCCCTCCACATACACATACTAAAATACATACTCCCCCCTCTCTAACATAGACACACACACACATGCTAGGCCTCCTGTGGCCGAACCTGGAACACTCCCCCACACTAACACAAAGCCACCACAACCACAATATATATATATATATATATATACACCCATATATAACCAAAAAAAAAAAAAAAAATATCAATATATATATATATAACTATATATATACAAATACATATAGGAAGAATATGATACATATAAATACATGGAGAACTCATTCTAAACATGTCAAATCTGAATATTAATGAGAACATCACAAAAACAATATTAGAATAATATCCAAGTGTCCAAAAAGGGGATTTTTTCTATTGGGACACAAACCTACAAGTGGACACTCCTAGAAATGTCCAAAGGACACAAAAATGGTCTCTAATGGGGACACCACCATGGAAATCATCCTAGTGGATTTCCTAACCAATCTACATGAGAAAATAAACAAGCTTGGAGAAGGAATCACCTTGGTTGGAGGAGAAAATCAATGGAAGCTTCAAAAGGAGGAAGAGCCCTTTGGAGAAGAAGAAGAAAAAGTGGATGAGAATGAAAGGAAAGGTGGTTTTCTCTCTCCTCCTTATCCCTACTCTATGGCCAGCCACACATGGGAGTTTTGTCCTATTTGGATAATTACAAGTTTGCCCTCCAATGGTTTAAATAGCTAATAAATAGGAAATGGTTAAACCGGGGGTAGTTTAGTCAAACCGAAACCACTAATCTCTAACTAATATTAACTAAAAATAATAGTCTAGTCTCTAACCAAAATATCTAACATGTGGGCCATGGCTAACTAGTGTGTGGGCCCGCTAAGGTCAAAATATCCCGGGTCCCCGCAACAAGTCAAAACAAGTCGGAATGAATTGAAATTCGAACCCGATTCAAATATCCCCAAAATAATGCCATAAATAAATAAATAATTCCAAAATAATTTCAAAAGTGGAAAATGACAAAAATACCCCTGTTTTTAGAAACTGGGGGTGACAGTACGGAATGTGGCTCACAACCAGGATATAAAGAAGTTTCAGCATCCTGAAACATATCATAGAACTCCTTCGCCTCGGGATTAGGATCCTCCGGATCAAAATTAGGCCCTACCGCGTCGTACACCATATCTCGTGCAAGGTTCTGCACGTCTCCATAATCAACGGAGCATTCGTCGTCATCGACGACAAAATCCGCTGCAGTATTATCATCAAAAGCATAAGTAGTAGCATTCGCAACCTGTCTTTCCGCATATAGTTCACCTTGCGATGACCACAGGCCGTAATCACGTACGAAATCCTTACGGGTCAAATGATCTCTTACACTCACCACTTCTTCGTAACGTCTATTGCGACAATTACGACATGGACACTTGATTTTGTTACCGTCCATAAACTGAGCTTTGCTCATGGCATACTTAAGAAACACTTCCACGCCTGCCTGAAAATCGTCACTCATACCTATTCTGCTCTCGTTTTGTCGTTTGTACATCCATGTACGATCAACAAAATAACGATCCATCACAGATTGGATGTAAAAATCTGTATAGTAAGACAAACTAAACAAAATTAGTATATAATCATATAACTGGTGGATCCGCTGGTATTCTAGCTCGAGAAGAGAAAAATCTAAGTACAGTTGTTATTAATAGTTCGATACCGATAGCTTGATACCGATACCGATACCGATACCGATAGTTCGATACCGATACCGATAGTGCGATACCGATACTGATAGTCCGATACCGATAGTGCGATAGTATGATAGTCCGCTAGCGATATCGATAGTTCAATACCGATACCTATAGTCCGATAGTTCGATACTGATACCGATACCGAGTGTCCTTACTATTTAGCAAGAGTCCACTTCTATTTCTAAACTGAGTCAATCTATCTATTTCTAAATTACAAGAGTCCACTTCTAGGATATGGGAGCTATATCCTAAATATCTAGGCTAAAATTAACTTGGTTAGGATACTAGAGTGTCCTTACTATCTAGCAAGCACTACCTTAGTCTAGTTACACTAGCATTAATTACCTATAATTCCTACCATGTCTACACTCACACATTACACCCCATGCCGTCCTGCATGCTAATAGGCATGGTAGGCCTGCCTTCATTCCTCACTCTCTAAAGCACACATACACATATATATGTATATCACAGTTAGATGTATAGATATATACATCTATATAGAAGCACACAACTGATACACTCTAAGGGTCGGTTTTTCAGGAAAAACTTCACTTATTCAGTGACTTTGGTGAAGCGAATGTCCAAACTCCAGGAAAAACTTCACTTATTCAGTGACTTATGCAGATGAAGAACTCGCACAGTCCTTGACACAGTGAACATATACACCATGAACCCAAACTCCATATTCACATTTACTAATCCAAACACCACCAAACTAATGGGAAACACCCAATATGGATAACACATTATTTAGCCAAATATAAAACTCAGATGAATTTGAGAAGCAAAGCCACCCGCCGCCCCCACCAAAGCCGTCGCCCAGCCCCGACGCCCCCACCCAAGCCCGTGCCCAGCCCCCGACGCCCCCGTCCCAAGCCCGCGCCCAGCCCAGGCCCCGCCCTAAGCCAGCCACCCAGCCCCCGATACCCCGCCCCAAGCCAGCCGCCCAGCCCCCGAATGTCCCAAGCCTGCCCCCCGCTGTCCCTACGTCGACACCCGCGAAGAG
>JANAVB010005197.1:0-20678 GCA_029216955.1 Iris pallida
GAGGTCAAGCTGTAGGGATGAGATTCCTAACTTCTAATCCTATGTTGCAGGTTCACATCGGTACAGTAACATAACCGAAGTGACAAACTCGACCTGCATGGGCCACCACAAAAATATGTAACACCCCAGTCCCAAAATCTTAGGACTAGGTACGTATCCATGCCAGCTGCAACATACGAAGTATACTCCAATATATGGAAACCTCGTATGAATACATAAGCTGTAAATGCAGTAAATCCAGAATAACTAAATCTCATCCACTAGATAAATAAATGATAAGGCAACTTTGAATATCATGTATACAATCGTTGGGCGGAGACAATGTCCATACCAACTATCTCAATAAATGTACAAAAGTGATCGATAAAATAACGAGACGAACCAAACGCAATCATCTTCGAAGAATGGAGAAGATCACGACCTTGGCTAGAACACCTGCAATTCACAGAAGCACACATGGAGAGATAACCAGGTCCTCAGAGGGACGTAACAAGACACATAATATCATGCCACATAAACTGAATAAATATTTCTCAAATAAATAAGTAAATCGAATTATAACATGGTCCAATACGCACCTACTGAACGAGCGTACCATCCCCCCCAACCAAACAAGGACAGGAGATGGTACACTAATTCACGGTGACGTATCTTCCCATGCTAAAAATCCAATATGGTATCCGGACCCCAACAAGGTTCAATACCTTCTCATCGAAATAGTAAGTCATACCTACAACCAAATAAGGACAAGATGTGACAAACTAATCCGCGACAAGTTATTGTTCCAAGCTACGGTCAGATACAAGTACCCAAACCAAAGGTACTCATACCTAAAGGATAAGGGTGCCTAACCAAATCTAGGTGAATGCAGTTTTAAGAACAGTTCATGGTCGCATGACTACCGGGTCAAGTCAAGAAAAGACCGATACAGTACCTCAGTAGCGAGTCACAACACCATATACTATTCCTCACTATCGAGCGAGTCTATAGCATATAGTCTACCTATCGTTCCTCAGTAGCGAGCGAGTCGACGATAGATAGGGTGGTAGTCAACTTCCAATCATGTTCTTCCCGTCCAATGCAAACTCATAACTGCTAAGTCTTCTAACATACAATTCTATTAGCAGTTATTTTCTAACGTACGGCTTATACGTACTGGTGGCCAGCCAATCACGCATGTCCGAGTCCTATATGCGACACACAACAACGTGGAATAACTGTGTCAAGGCCATGAATATAACACACAAGGTGGTCCCTTAAATCTAGGTTTAATGTGAGAAAAATAATACATAGCAGGAAATATAAATGAACAGTAAGTTCTAACAGGTTATGCCATGTATCACAGTTTATTTTGCATAAAAAAAAAAATAATGCATGAAATATGAGCTAAAATAATTAAACAGCAAATGGCAAGGTGTCTTGTCTGAGGTCCTTTCTAGTGAAACCGACAATCCTGTTGGGTATAGATTAGTCACAGGGCTACACAAGATAACTCAGACGATGTGACAAACTTCTAAAATAAAAACCAAAGATAAAATATTCTGGAAAATTTTTGGGAAAAATATATAATATGTATTTTTCTGTCAGTATTCCGAAACTTCAAACGGATCATGATTCTGATTCCTAGTTCTCCCAGAATCTCAAAAACACTAAAAGTGTCAGATTTTGGACCACTGACACTCCACAAATTTTCCAGAAAATTAAGTTCCGAATTTATGAAAATAAAATTTATATTCAGAAAATATACCTCAATACGATTCCGACAAAAAAAACTGGCGGTCAAAAGGAGTACGGAGTTGGGAGTTATGGTCATTCGAAGTTGCTACAACCTTTGAAAATTGAGCTTGAATTTATGACGAAAAAAGAGAGAAATTTTGACAAGGATGGTTTGAAAGATGATTTGTGGTGAAAATAATATGAAGGAGTACATGCCTATTTATAGGATGTGGGAATTCCCAATTAGATAAGAATTAGGATTCCTTTAAACCCAATTTAGATATTTCCTAATTTAATTTAAAAGCAATCAAATCCAAATCCAAATCCAAATCCAAATCTAATTTAAATCAAATCAAATCAAATTCTCTTAGTTTAAAATCAAATCAATTAAATCCAATTTAAATCTATTTAAATTTTTAGCTCAAAATCAAATGGGATAAATAAATTTTGAATATTTAACTATTTAAATAAATCCAAAAATCAAATCAAGATTTAAATGGCCACCATAACTTCCAAATATATTTTTCAAAATACCAATAATAATAATTTTGAAAATAATAAATATTTTTAATTATCTTTTTGAATAATAAATCTCGAAAATTATTTTTTACTTAAATTAAACTAGCAAATATTTATGAAATATATGTATGCATGAATAATATTATTTATTCCAAATAAAAGGCCTTTCATAAATAAAATCATAAATTTAGGAAATTTTGATAGCTAAATTAAATATTACATATATTATTTTGAAACTATAAAAATAAAAAATGTTTTTCTTAAAATATGTACGCTCGCACATATTCGCACTCGTCGAGCAACTACGAAAAATAAACTTTCATGCGCGACGTACAATACGACTATGCGACGTACAATACAAAAATTTTAAATCAGTACCAAATTTAATATATATAAAAAATATAGTAGAAATTTAGGGGTTTTACATCCTACCCAACTTAAAAGAATTTCGTCCTCGAAATTAAGAATTAGGAGGGGGTGAGAAGGCACAACGGTAGATAGGAGGGTTTAAGGAAGTTTATATGGTCGTAGTCTAGGTTGAGGGTATGATTAAGAGACGATTGTAATAACTCTTAAATTCAAGTGATTAGAAAGTCAAGATTGTAAATTTAGTGTCGAGAAAAAAGTCGAGTATTTCAAGACAAAGATATGGTTACATTGGGTGGTAATGGTCATGGTGATAGGACAGTTAGAGGAGTTTTAGTACGACGCTTTCATCCTTTTAAAATAGGTGAAGGCGAACGCAATATAGAGTTCGAAGGAGGCGTTATCGAATACGAATACGTGGTTCAAAGGCGACCGAATAATTCAAAAGGAGTTGTCAAGGCAGTCGTGGATGGGACTCTAGAGGACAAGTTTAGCTATGTCCCCATCCACGTAGAACGATAGATAAAGCGAACCAAAGTGCACTCGGTTGATCAGACCATTATGCACCGGTTCTGATTAGACAATATGTTAGTGGATGCACCCAATAAGATATGTCATGATCAAGCTTGATAACGAAATAAACTTGCAAAACTGAAGCTACGTTAGCAGCGCGAGATAGTCAAAATATGAGCAAGGGAGGTACTGATGAAGGAAAGTTTAAATAGTCCCAGATCTTTTAAGATCAAGGCTCGCCCGAAGTTCGGGCCTATACAGTTGTCTTGGTTGACTAGCTAAGTTAGGGTCCTCTGAACTTATAGGCTAAGCAAACTTATCCACATGGGTCACAAGGACAAAGGCTTTGTTGAGCCGTGAGGTATTCTACCCAACTTACAAGAGTTAAACTAGTAATGGGATGAGACAATGGGTTAAGCAATCAAGATAAAGCACAAATTTAAGCATTTAAGGAACTAAGTAGAACAAAATTCACCTATCAGGTTAAGGGATTGAGTCAAGGTTGGATCTCTTAATTGAAGTCGGAAAGTATTTTGGTGTCATGGTAGAGGTTATAGTTTGGCCATTTTGACCAGAAGGTCCTATCATAAAAATAGTGTACAAGAAGACGTGTTTTAGTGGGACATGATACATCTACATGAAGGTGGACTTGCCAAGGTCTTACATATAAAATTTGTTGGAAGGAAAAGTGTAGTGTTGTACTCCAAATATACAAGTCACGGTAGGGGACGCCAGAAGATCAAAAATAGAAAGTGGGAGTTCACGAGGTGATAATTAATGCACAAAATAAAGAAGATCAAGTTAAAGCGTGAAATAAAATTAATTAAAGAATCTATTAAAAATAATTTAGAAACACAATTCTGGAGAGAAGATAGTCTCCTAGATGAATAGAATTAAGGAACCATTAACTCATTATTCAAATTGCAAATGGGTTAGAAGGTCGCAATTAAAAGATCTAGAATTGAAGGAAGGTCGAGTAAGTCGAGGTGAAAATACAGTCACATAGCTGGGTAGATGACTAACAACACTTGTGTATATACTACTATCATGGTCATGAGTGACATGGCAATTAGTGTGGAATACTTCTAACTCACTAGGGCTACCTTTGTGGCCTATCATTAATATTTTAACTCAAGTTTCCTCCAAAAGTTTTAAAAAAATAAACTTTCAAAAATATACCACCAAAATTTGTATTTACTCCAAGCCGTTCAAATTCATCCAAAAAAAATTAAAATCACTCTCATAAATCTCAAAGCAAAATTTTATCACGTTACTACAAACCTTTTCCAAAATTAACGTTTAAATTCAACTATTTAACTCAAGAGTTCATAATTTACGAATCCATAAAAATTTCACAATCAATCAAAAATTTAACACTCTAAAATTTTCAAATAATTTATAATACAGCTCTTAGCATATTAAAAGCAATCTCAAAAAATTAAGCTCAATGCTCTCATCAATTTTAACTTCTATTTATGCTATGTTATTCCAACAAACTCACAACTTTTAAATGGTAACTTCCTTTAATCAATCAAAATAACTTTCCATCACATCCTTCGAAATTCTTCAAAAAAAAATTTAATATTAGCAATCGCACATTAAACTAAATTTTTAAATAATCTTATCAGTCGAATTTTTTTTTTTACCAAAAATCTAAATAGATTTATAAATCCTCAATCATAGGACACAATTTAAAATAAAAAAAAATTCTCAAAAATCATTTTCATAACTTTCAAATATTTTAAACCAAAATTCACCGTCATTACTTCCCTTAAAATTTGAAATTTTATAAACACGAAAACCGCAAGTTGTACAACTCCGTTCGACCATTTTTAAAAGCTAAGATTATTTTCAAACCAAATCTATAACTGTTCAAGGTGCATAACTATAATACAATAAATCATGAACATTAAAACTCAAAAATCAAATAAATTTTATATTTGTTCAAAGATGTATATATATCACCCAAACTCATAAATATCACAACTCGAAAAGCAAATCAATTTTATACTTGTGCAAGGATATATAACTATAATCCAATAAATCATAAATATCAAATCTTTGAAAATCAATCAATTTCTTAAACCAAGTATGAAATTCTATAAATCCTCTGGTGTTTATTATTTAGAAATCTCAAGGTTAAAACTTTCCGTGGTAATATCCTACTTTACAAATTACTAATCATTAAATCACACTAAAAAAAATCCTTTAACTCAATTAGAGTCTTAAATGTATTCCAATTGCCAATATAACCATTCTGGCCATGTGTTTGACCTATGAGCATATACTAGTGTAGTCATCTTCCTAGTTGACACTAAGCACGAAAATAAGAATCAACGGTAGAAAGGAATCAAGCAAGATGCAATTCAAGGAAGTCGAACGAGAGTTCGAAATTTGAAGCCAAGGGAAGAGGTCAAGCTGTATGGATAAGATTCCTATAATTCTAATCCTATGTTGCTAGTTCACATCGGTACAGTAACGTAACCGAAGTGACAAACTCGACCTGCATGGGCCACCATAAAAACATGTAACACCCAGTCCCAAAATACTTAGGACTAGGTACGTATCTATGCCAACTGCATACATACGAAGTATACTCCAATATATGGAAACCTCTTATGAATAAATAAGCTGTAAAATACAGTAAATCCAGAATAACTAAATCTCATCCACTAGATAAATAAATGATATAAGAGCAACTTTGAATATCATGTATACAATCGTTGGGCGGAGACAATGTCCACTACCAACTATCTCAAATAAAATATACAAGAAGTGATCGATAAAATAACGAGACGAACCAAGCACAATCGTCTTCGAAAGAATGGAGAAGATCCCGGCCTTGGCTAGAACACCTGCAAATTCACAGAAACACACACCTGGAGAGATAACCAGGTCCTCAGAGGGACGTAACAAGACACATAATATCATGCCACATAAACTGAATAAATATTGCTCAAATAAATAAGTAAATCGAATTATAACATGGTCCAATACGCACCTACTGAACGAGCGTACCATCCCCCCAACCAAACAAGGACAGGAGATGATAAACTAATTCACGGTGACGTATCTTCCCATGCTAAAAATCCAATATAGTATCCGGACCCCAACAAGGTTCAATACCTTCTCATCGAAGTAGTAAGTCACACCTACAACCATACAAGGACAAGATGTGACAAACTAATCCGCGACAAATTATTATTCCAAGCCACGGTCAGATACAAGTACCCAAACCAAAGGTACTCATACCTAACGGATAAGGGTGCCTAACCAAATCTAGGTGAATGCAATTTTAAAAACAGTTCATGGTCGCATGACTACTGGGTCAAGTCAAGAAAATACCGATACAGTACCTCAGTAGCGAGTCATAACACCATATACTATTCTTCAGTATCGAGCGAGTCTATAGCATATAGTCTACCTATCGTTCCTCAGTAGCGAGCGAGTCTACGATAGATAGGGTGGTAGTCAATTTCCAATCATGTTCTTTTTGCCCAATGCAAACTCATAACTGCTAAGTCTTCTAACATGCAATTCTATTAGCAGTTATTTCCTAACGCACGGTTTATACGTACTGGTGGCCAGCCAATCACGCATGTCCGAGTCCTATATGCGACACACAACAACGTAGAATAACTGTGTTAAGGCTATGAATGCAACACACAAGGTGGTCCCTTAAATCTAGGTTTAATGTGAGAAAAATAATACATAGCAGGAAATATAAATGAACAGTAAGTTCTAACAGGTTATGCCATGTATCACAGTTTATTTTGCATAAAAAAATAAATAATGCATGAAATATGAGCTAAAATAATTAAACAGCAAATGGCAAGGTGTCTTGCCTGAGGTCCTTTCTGGTGAAACCGACAATCCCGTTGGGTACAGAATAGTCACAAGGCTACACAAGATAACTCAGACGATGTGACAAACTTCTAAAATAAAAACCAAAAATAAAATAATCTAGAAAATTTTTGGAAAAAATATATGATATGTATTTTTCTGTCAGTATCCTGAAACTTCAAACGGATCATGATTCTGATTCCTAATTCTCCCAGAATCTCAAAAACACTAAAACGTGTCACATTTCGGACCACTGACACTCCACAAATTTTTCAGAAAATTAAGTTCCGAATTTATGAAAATAAAATTTACATTCAGAAAATATACCTCAATACGATTCCAACAAAATAAATTGGAGGTCAAAAGGAGTCCGGAGTTGGGAGTTATGGTCATTCGAAGTTGCTACAACCTTTGAAAATTGAGGTTGAATTTATGACGAAAAAAGACAGAAATTTTGACAAGGATGGTTTGAAAGATGATTTGTGGTGAAAATAATATGGAGGAGTACCTGCCTATTTATAGGATGTGGGAATTTCCAATTAGATAAGAATTAGGATTCCTTTAAATCCAATTTAGATATTTCCTAATTTAATTTAAAAGCAATCAAATCCAAATCTAAATCCAAATCCAAATCCAAATCTAATTTAAATCAAATCAAATCAAATTCTCTTAGTTTAAAATCAAATCAATTAAATCCAATTTAAATCTATTTAAATTTTTAGCTCAAAATCAAATAGGATAAATAAATTTCGAATATTTAACTATTTAAATAAATCCAAAAATCAAATCAAGATTTAAATGGCCACCATAACTTCCAAATATATTTTTCAAAATACCAATAATAATAATTTCGAAAATAATAAATATTTTTAAATATCTTTTTGAATAATAAATCTCGAAAATTATATTTTTATTTAAATTAAACTAGCAAATATTTATGAAATATATGTATGCATGAATAATATTATTTATTCCAAATAAAAGGCCTTTCATAAATAAAATCATAAATTTAGGAAATTTTGATAGCTAAATTAAATATTACATATATTATTTTAAAACTATAAAAACAAAAAATATTTTTCTCAAAATATGTACGCTCGCACATATTCGCACTCGTCGAGCAACTACGAAAAATAAAATTTCGTGCGTGACGTACAATACGACTATGCGACGTACAATACAAAAATTTTAAATCAGTACCAAATTTAATATATATAAAAATATAGTAGAAATTTAGGGGTTTTACACCTTATAGAGTAGTGATATGATGAAATCATCATCAATAAAGTACCTTACAAATACATTGTTATTCGGTATTATCCGTGCATTTCCATGCTCCCCCATAAATGACTCAAAATTCCTATACCACTACCTCGGAGCCTGTTTCAGATAATACATACTTTTCCTCAATCACCAGACCAAGTGTGACTTGCCCTTCTCACAAAATCCTTTTGGATGCACTATGTATAACTCCTCCTTTAAATTACCGTAGGGGAATATCGTCTTCACATCCATCTACTCAACCTCTAAGTTGAAACTGGCTACTAATGATAGCACCACCCGAATAGATGACAACTTGTTGACTGACAAATATCATCTTCACATCCATATCATCGAAATCCATGTCCTTCCGCTGATCATAGCCTCTGACTTTAGTCTCGCTTTGTATTGAGGGTGAGTAGCATCATCCGTTTAAACATCCATCGATTCTTCAAAGTCTTCTTGCCCTTTGGCAACCGTATTAGCTTATAAGTGGAGTTTGTCTGTAAGAAATTCCTCTCCTTCTACATAGTATCCAGCCACTCCTGCTCGTGTTCGTCTTCCATCGCCTTTGCAAAACTTTTGGGCTCTCCTCTATCACTCATTAGCATATTCTCATCTGACGAGTACCTCATAAATGGTAAAGTCACTCTTGTGCTGCTCCACAATAGAACCTTTAGTGTTGGTTGTACATCGAAAATCTCATTCCCTTCAGAAACTGCCTCCTCAGCATGCTCATCCTCCTGAGGGTTACTATGACCTACATCAACAAGATGATGATTAAGGTTGAGAGCATCTCTATGTACTGGCTCTTCCATAACTGGATCTTCTATAGTATCCTCTGGGAATGGGTCAAAGAGAAATAACTCTAACTCAGACAATTTTTCAGCCTCAGAAGGTATCACAAAATTCTGAATATTGGTCATAGTATGATCCTAGATGAACACAACATCTCTTCTTCTATAGCGCTTTCTTTCTACTAGGTGATAGAGTCTACAGCCAAACTCATCCGAACCATAGTCGACAAAGATACACTGCCTCATCTTTGGCTAAAGTTTGGATTTCTAGCACATCGATACATGTACGAAGGACTTACAACGAAACACTCAAAGGTGACTGTTGTAGAAGCATAAAAATGTGCAGACATATCAAAAGCACAGGTAGTGTTCTTGCTACACAAAGCTTCACAGAAGCACAGGTCCCCGAAAATGCAGACAGAAGATCAGAAACCACAGTTCATAAAGAGTTCTTTATTAAATCATGCCTACAGAGATCTATTAAAGATTCATCATGATTACAAGAAAAGAGCTTCTTTTAAATCATGTCTATAAGGAAATATTATAGATTCATCATGAAAAGAACTAAGTCATTTAGAGATCTACAAGAGGGTTAATCTTCACAGGTGCCATACAAGGGGGTTAATCTTCACAGTCGCGTAGCCCCCCAGACATGCAGTGCTGTCAGAGCGAGCCACTTCCTGAAGCAGCTATTGGCTTGAGCAAGAACTCAGTCCACAGCACAGGCCGTGCCACCGCCATTGAGCAGGACAGAGCACAAACTGTGGCTCTTCGGATTGGCAACCAATCCAAAGCCAAAAGCTTGGATCTCGAAGACCTCCAAGACGTTGTTCAGGTTCGAACTTCTTACATTGAACGCTCAAGTGCATCTCAAAACTCAGCAGCAGTTCTTCTACAAAGGCACATCTTCTTTGAACGAAGGGATCCACAACCATCAGCTAACTTATGCTAGGCCAATGGCCGTTCGAAGCTAAGTCAGGATCAAGCTTAGCGTTTGGAATGCTAAGAGAGGAAGACGACTCTTCAGAAAAGCTCCTCTTTATATAGGGTGAGTGTGGTCCAACCAACATGCCACGTGGCCGTCGGCCAAAGACGCCCAAATTTATGGGATGAACCTAGAACTCAGCAAAATGAACCTCATTTAGTAGGTTCATTTTACTGAGTCCTAGGCGACAGACTTCTTGAATTCCCCAAATGACGACGACAATTAAAGAAGAGGACGACTTACTCGTCCATCAAGAAGAGCAGTCACTAATTGCCCTTATAGATTTTGACAGAAACTAGCTCCTTCGATTCAGAAGTGCAGCCTCCTTACTGTACCCTCGCTTCAACTCAGAAGCACAGCCTCCTCGCTGTGCCCTCGCTTCGACTCAGAAGCACAGCTAGCTTACTCTTTCATATAATGCCCTCTCTTTAACTTAGATTGGCAGTGGCTCTTCCGTCTTCAAGACCTAGTCTACTTATCGCCCAAAAGCACAGTGATCTCTTATCTTCGAAACTAAGTCTACTCATCGCTCTAAAGCACAGTCTACTCGTCGCCCTAAAGCACAATGACTCTATCGCCTGAAGCATAGTCTACTCGTCGCCCTGAAGCACAGTAACTCCGTTGCCTGAAGCACAGTCCACTCGTCGCCCTAAGCACAGTGACTCCGTTGCCTAAATCACAGTCCACTCGTAGCCCTAAAAGTGCAGTGACTCCGTTGCCTAAAGCACAAGCCCGCTCGTCACCCAGTAGTGCAGTAGCATCAAAGCTCCGTCAGAAGCGCATCTCGCATAGAGACACAACCCTACAAAGTGACATGGTTTAACGTGGCCAGATGGGTATGTATATCTTTTCAGGATACTACCCTATCGGTTTGTTTAAACCACTGCTCTTAAAATAAGATAGAATTTGATTCTGTTGATAAGAGCAATATCTTATCGGTTTATTTAAACCATAGATAAGGACGAAGTTTGTTCTTATGGATGAGAGCTATATCCTACTGGTTTGTTTAAACCAATGGCCCTCTAAGATAAGACAAAATCCAACTTCGGGGATAGGAACAGAATCTGTTTAGATTCATCCGATCAACAAATAAGCACACGCCATGTGTTGTTTATTTAGTTACGTTGATAACTCTATAAAAGATCTCGATAGAAGAGAATCCTCGTGCCTGCCATGTGTCAGCTCAGCAGTCGCCCTCACCGTGCCGCCTCAAGATTCTTCTATATCTCCAAGTGCAGCATATCTGCACAATCCTTATGCATATAGCTCATATGCTTCCTCCTATAAATAGAAGGAGTTTTCCTTCGATAAAGAGGCCTCAAAATCTTCAACTTCGGCATCCTCTTGATTGATAACCCTAGAGTTTCAATCACCAGCACCAGAAAGCCAAAGCAAGTTCAACTCGTCATCAGATAGTCAATAGAGTAAAGGAGCCATTGCAGTACTCGATCTCTACCGTCATACTTTTCCAGTAATTTTGTACTCATATATCCTGTTTAGGAATCAATTGTACTCTTTTTACATTTAAAATACAAAAAATTCGTATAACCTTTTGTCATGGCAAACAAGATGGCGACTCTGCTGGGGATTTCCTTCTCCTCCA
The DNA here is from genome assembly GCA_029216955.1 of Iris pallida. Lineage (NCBI taxonomy): Eukaryota > Viridiplantae > Streptophyta > Magnoliopsida > Asparagales > Iridaceae > Iris > Iris pallida. The sequence goes on from JANAVB010005197.1 coordinate 11,603, forward strand.
ATGAGAAGGTGGTGGCATAATTGGACAACAATTTGCTGGGATCTTCCCAGAAGACGTTGGTCGTACGTTTCGACCAACAAGCTTTTGAAGATCTCCTTTCTGAGGAGAAGTCGAGTCCTTTGAAGCGGTTCATAAAACCGAAGAATACTCGACGCACCTGGATGTCTAAGACGGCTGCGACGAGCAGCACGACGAAGTTGACTGCGATCCAGAAACCCCTGAACGACAAAGTCTCAAAAAAGATTTCGGCTACTGCTGCCATACCGCCTCGCTCGATTCCCACTCTGAAAAAGCACAGTAAATAGTGCGGCTCCCCTATGGCGGGCCTAACAAAGGCACAATGTCGAAGGAAGCGTGCGATGGCTCAACTGCTTATGGAGGAAGCGGTCCCAGCAAGAAGATATGTCTTTGACAGAATTGCCTACCCATTGGGTAAGGCTGCATTGGACTCTGAACGTTACGCACCTCCTAGGGTAACCTAAAGAGATCCAAGGTAGCACGTGCCCTACGCGGCCAAAGTGCTATGCCAACCACTATGTTAGATTCTGAATACTGCACACCCTATCGGGGTATTTGGAAGAAATTCAAGGCAGCACGCGCCTTGTGCAACCAACGCGCTATGCCAATAGTAGACCAAAGGCCCACGTTGACAGTCACGAACGTAACAAATAGAAAGCTATACAAAACTGGTCTGAGTGCTTCGATGCCTCGACTGGTAGAACCCCGCTGTCGCTCGAGCACTCATATGCACAACTCGAGCCAGGGGCTACACTCCACTGAGAAAGACTCATACGAACAGTGTTCCTGTAAGCATAGAAGGAGTCTACCTCATCAGCAACATTCTGATCTGGACCTAAGCGTATCCCGCACGTAGAAGCTAAGAAGAGAGAAGCTATCTCCGTATCCTCACTCCTGCGTGCAGCTTCCATGCGTGTGCAATAGGGGTGCAGGAATGAAGACCCCAACGCTTTCCCACAAGCGTAAAGCAGAAGAGGAGCCTGCACGCAAGGTACGCCTAAACCAAGGCATACTAGCACCTAGATCACCATCAACTGTTGCTGTCACCAGGCAGCCACATCGCCACCAAAGAGATAGTCTGTCTTCCAAAGACTATAACCAATGGCAGCTGTACATCAGAGACTCGATAAGGGGTCGTCAAGTGAGGAAGAAGGGGAACTCCGTGTTGCTCCATGCAACGTGGCGCGAGGTTCTCCTTCTCTCAAGCAGCAATCCAAAAACCCTTCCATCTCGGCCAACAAGTCCAAGAAGCGGCCTGGAAGTAGCAAGACGAAAGTACCAAACATAGGTGTGTTTTAACACACGCGCGTCAAGTCTTGCTCATTGTCGCAAAAAGATACCACATCAGATGCTGGGGGTAGCTGGTCCTCCACCATTTATGACAATCCCGCATTCCAGTCCAACGAAGGATTGTATGACACAAATACCTTCGCAGGCGCAGGTAGCCAAAAAGCGGAGGAAAGCAATTACAATGAATCAGAGGATGATTGCAATGTGTCGATCTATCCTCAAGATGATGGGACTCAGTCCTCTGAATCGGAGAGCGAAAGATCTACTGTCTTTTCTACCCTCCTGCACATGGTGTCCGTATTTATGGCCGAAGGTGACAACAACGCAGAAAGAAGCGAAGGCTCTAGTTAGCATAAACGTATAGAGGTTCTCGAGGAGATCCTAAACACGTTGAACATTAATATAAAGTCCTTAGCTTCTATTGTCCTGGAGATCAAGAAGAGATTAACCCCCTCTGTTTCCACTCCTGCTCCAGACCCAGCGGCTAACGGTGGGTCCAATGTGCTTTCCATCGCGAGCCAAGCAGCGCCAGTATCATCTACTCCATCAACAACCGGGCCTACAGTGTCGAATGAAATGCAACAGGCCTTCAAAGAATTGTATGCTCACTATGATGCCAAAGAAAAATGAGAAACAATCCAAAAGATAGAGATTCGGCAGCCATATCCTGCCAAATGGGATAATGTGATCTATCCTTCCAAATATAATCCGCAGACGCTCACGCCGTTCGATGCAAAGGAGTCTCCCCACCGTTACTTGAGATACTTTGCCTCAATAATAGGGCATCTACCAAAGGATGACACCCTCCACACCAACATATTCGTAGGAGCCCTACAGGGTGTGGCCTACGAATGGTTTTGCAGCCTTCCAGACAACTGCATTTCGTCCTTCGAAGACTTGAAGAACCTATTCCTCAATCGATTCTACGAAGGAGGAATGGACATGACGATGTCGACTCTTATGGACATCGTTCAGAAGAAGAAAGAGTCGGTGCGCGCATACATTGAGCGCTTCCACCAGGCCATGTGAAGGTTACCTCCTGGTATACCTGAGCCCATACTTATGGACTCCTGCCGCAAAAACATGCTTCCTACAATCAGGTTGTGGCATAGTACCCCATGCGTAGAGTGGACGCCTTTCATCACAGAGGCAGATGTAGCTCAAAGTAAAGTGTAGGATTCACAATTGCTGGGACTAAACTTCCTCTCTCTAGAAGATAAAGGGAAGTTCTCATCCGGCAGCAAAAAAAGAAAAAAAGGGAAGCAAGCCATGACCGTCAACATCTCCAAAGGTTCGACATCAGCGAACCCAAAGTCGATCGAAGTACAGAGGCCGAAAGAGACCTACTCTTTCAACGACAAAGACACATTAGAACTCATCGATATATTGGCAAAGAGTGGCAAACTTCAGCTCCTGCCGCCTAATTATCCCGTTGAAGTGGGAAAGGTGGACAATCCAAAATACTACCACTAACACCAGTATGTCCACCATTCAATATGTGATTGTTACGTGTTGAAAAGACAAATCCAGCACCCCATCGACCTAAAGTCATCTCACTCGACTACAAGGAGAAGACTGTTACCGCCAATACGGTCACTCTCCAGTTCAAAAGTTTTTTGAGAACAGAGACTCAAGACGACGTCGTCCCCATCCCGAGAGCGACGATGGAAGTAATCAATCTTCTACCTGCCCGTGACAACGCCCATGGCCTCATCCCATTTACGACATCGCAAGAAGAAGTAATGTGGGTCCATCCTAATCTTACTACAGACATGATGATGCCTGCAACGTGCTCTGTCAAGGGAAAGAATGTCAAATCGTATCGCATGATCTACGATAACTGATGACACCCTAGTTACCAGTCGCTCGGCTCACCGGCGAGAAGAGAACCAAGCTTCAGAGGAAGAAACACCTCCGCCCGTCGCGGGCAATGCCCTCGATACAACGGAAGCAAGCCCATCTCAAGCACCTGCTTGTAATACCCCAGTCCCAAAATACATAGGACCAAGTACATGAACATGTCAGCTGTATATAGATGAAGTATACTCCTATGTATGGAACCCCCCCCCGTATGTATACATAAGCTGTAGAATGCAGTAAACCATAATAACTAAATCTTATCCACAAAATCAAAAATAATAATATAATCAACTATGAATTTGACATTTGTACATGTAGTTGGGCAGAGACAAATCTACTACCAACTATTTTAAATGAAAGAAAATATACAAAGAAATGATCAGTAATAATGGCAAGACGAACCAAGAGCAATCATCTTCGAAGGAATGAAGAAGATCACGACCTTGGCTAGAACACCTATAAAAAGTCACAAAGCACACACCTGGAGAGATAACCAGGTCCTCAGAGGGATGTAACAAGATACATAAAGAACATGCCACATAACTGAATATATATAAGGTGTCATAAATCATAATTAAAGTAAAATAGTCCCAATCGTAACAAGATCCAATATCCCATCATCGATACAGTGGACTACCCCTACAACCAAACAAGGACAAGGGGTTGTACACTATACCGCGATGCGACATTGTCCCAAGCTGCTAATAGAACAGGGGTGATATGATATTGACAAGGGTTACCTGACCATTCTAATATGCTTATGTAGTTAAGAACAAACCTTCAACGCATGGGCACTCTGGCTACAGGAAAATTAGGTATGGTCCCACAGGATACCAGGGACCTCAAAGCATAACACTCGTCGAATGTCAGAGGCCAGCAGGAAATGAGGTATCAGGATCAAGGACCGTATCTCCAGCAGAGATAACCGACAATAATAGGAAAGTGCATACGTGGCCCATACGTTAAGGAACTGTTCTTTCCACCCAATGCCTAGTAGATTCACATCCATGACTCCTATACCTCTACTAACTGCCAAGTCTTTTAACATGCCTATGTTAGCAGTTAGCCCTAATGCATGCGCATAGCTGATCAGCCATCACACAAGTACCTCTACATGCTACCCATCTCACACATATCTTGTGGTATGACTATGTCAAGTATTATGATATACTCTACAAATGGTAGTCCCTTAACTCTATGTCCATATGCAATCAAAGGATAATAAGTAAAGTAAAGCTAATATCACTGAGCAGGTAGTAAGACAGGAACTGTAATAATGGTACAACTACAAAACTGGAAATAACAAACAGTGATATGCAAATAAAAAATTATAGACTAAATATAAACAGTAAATATGGCAAGTTATCTTGCCTGAGGTTGTGTGCAAAGGGCGACGTCCAATAGCTTGAACCGTCAGAATAGTGAAGCGATGAAGGCCAAATCCCGCATACGTCCTCGGATGCTGAAATAAATCCCACAAATGTGTTCGGAGTATAATATATGTCTAGAAAACACCTGTCCAATAGTCCAGTTCGAGAACAGGGCCAAAATTATAATTTTTGGTCAAAACGATATCCGCCGTTGGACCCATTTTGCACCGAAATGCGTGCCAGAACCTACGGTCTCTAAAGTCGTCAAACTATATGTCTACGGGTCCAATTTAAGAAAATAAACCCAACCGTATGTCCAAAGTTTGAATCCGGTGGGCCGTGCACAATTTCATCCATTGGAGCGGGTCGCGGGCCCACCAAATAGACGTTCCCGTCGACCTTCTCATAATCGGACCAAACATGGCATGCAGGACCATAAAAATGATACGGTCATTCTGGCACAAGCTTTGTTTCGATTCGACGAACATGCACAAAGTAATTAGAGAATTTTAAAAATGGCCGATACGATGAATTTTGACGGATACGCATCAAATTCGTCGCGCACACTCAACCAATTTGAATTACGTCAAAGCCCACACGTCCGCGAAGTAGATATGCACCTTTCGATGCCTTCGGTTCGCGATCACGTCGCCCGGTTTGGCGGGACGCACGTTGTATCGGAGTTTTTCAGCATTTTGAAAATAATTTTTTTCTCAATTTTGAAATAATTTTAAACAGAAAATAAGCACCTAGAAATTAAACTAAAAATAGAGTTCTAATCATGTATAGGTTGTTTATAACTCAGTTCAAATAGATTTTGAATGCTCCTAATATTCTGGTCAAAATCTGACCCCAAACATGGGTGTTCGGGACAGTTTCTACAATCCAGGAAATCGAGTTTTTCGCGATTTTGGAACTCATTTTTCATCGTACATAAAGTAAGATAGAATATTCCAATTGGAGGGAGTTGTGCTCAGTTAGGTTATGCTCATACCTAAGAATGCGGTTCACGAAATAAGCGAAGGAGGAGGGAGAAAACATCTCACGAAGAGACCCGAAATCCTGCTTTTGCTGTTGTGGTTGAGCCCAAGACTTCTGCCGTCATCGGCACCCGGCGTTGCTGCGGCGGCCTTCCAGCGGCCCGCCGGCGTATGGGAAGGGTGGATGCACGCGTGGTGCAGGATGGCATCGACGGTCGCAGAGTTTTAGGAAGTTAGGGATTTGGTTTTGATTCCTCTCCTCTTCTTTTTACATGTATATAAAGGGGTCGGGTGGATTCCGCTCGAGTGAACAGTGCCTCCCCACCCCCCCACCCCGCGGGTACTATTCACCTGAGGATTTTTTTAGAAAAAAGGGACTTTATTGATGTATCAGGCGCAAAATGCCGAAGCCTATACAAGTATACGCGACAACCATGAAACAAAACTATCAAAAGAACCAAAAAGCTATCTGGTCCGAGCAGCTATATTAGCGCTGACCTGGATCGAGCCGACGAGTTTGTGCATCGCTTGCTGATCTTGTGGATTTGTTGGAGGACCTCCATGTTGAGCTGTAACGGGTTGAGTTGGCGTCCTTCGTACCTGAATTTGTTCCAGTTCTTCCAAAGGACCCAAATTTCGCCGGCAGCGATAATTTGATGCTCGTGCGATCTACCCTAGCTAGCGAGGAGATCATTGAAGTCCCCGGCCCGATGAGCCTGGTCGCAACGGAGGGAGAGGCAGGATCGTAATTGCGAGGCGAGGCTTCCGGTGAGCAGGGTGTGTTCGGCTATTTCGGTGTGGTGTTCAGTGCAGCAATGGCATCTAGAGGCAAGGCTAAATCCGATGGAAGTGAGTGAATCGTCAGTTGGAAGCTTCCGACGGTGAGCTCTCCAGATGATAATTGACCGTTTGTTGGGGATACATGAGTGCTAGTAAGGAAAGATTAATGGGGATGGCGCATCGGTGCCTCTCACCACGATTCTGGCAGATGCCATTGAGAAGGTGCCATCTGACATAGCAGACCAGCGCAGGGTGTCGTGGGTCTCGCTTAGTCGGACGTCAACGACGGCCAGGTCGATCGTCCCCTCCGGACCCAGCCAATTCCTGGTGCGGTCCCAGTTCCAGCCAGCGCTGTCGATCCGTAAATCGCAGATCTTGCCGTTATGGTCGGCGGACGGGGACAGCTGGAGGATATCCTTGTCGAGCCAACGCTCGTGCCTGTCACCCCTATTTTTCTGAATAGGGCTAATATAGTCATTTATAATATTTCATTATTTTTAATATTATTAAATATTATTTTTAGTGTTTTTATATTATTAGTTAAATAGGTATTTTATTGATAGAGTTTTTATTTATAAAAAAAGCTTTAATATATTTAATATATATAAAATAAAATATTTATTTGATTTAATTTATATATATATTTAGGTATTATTCCATTTATGGGATATATATATATATATATTTTTTTTTTTTTATGGGATATATATATATATATATATATATATATATATATATATATATATATATATATATATATATATTATTTATATATATACATAAAATAATATATTATTTTATATATATTAAATATATTAATATATATTAAAAAAAATATTATTTTATATATATATATATAAAATAAATTATTTATATATATATATATAAAAAATAATATATTATAAAAAAAAAATATATATTATTTTATATATATATATATATATATATATATATATATATATATATATATATATATATATATATATATTAATGGGTAAATATTATGGGTTTATTTTATATAAATAAATATATACGTATATGTGTAAATATATAATATATGTATGTATGTATGTATGTATGTATGTATGTATGTATGTATGTATGTATGTATGTATGTATGGTATTATATATATATATATATATATATATATATATATATATATATATATATATATATATATATATATATATATATATATATATATATATATAAGGTTTAAGGTTATAAGAAAGAAAGAATAGAAAAGAAAAGAAAAAAAAATAAAGCAAACAACTAACAAACACACACACCCCACGAAATAGCAAAGCAGCAGCATCTGCTGCCTTCTAAGTCCGAGCCCCCCCCCCCCCCCCCCCACCCCCCGCGTTTCCTTGTATAACCCGAGCGACCCCCTTTAAACCCGTATGTGTATAAATATATATATATATATACATATATATATATATATATTTATAGAGAGAAAGAGAGGAATTTTCATAAAACCCAACCCTAGCCGTCACCCCCAACCCAGCGTACACCCCGACATCGTCGTCGACCAACCTGCGGCCGTCCATCATCGGAAAATGCGCAACGATCAGCCCACCCGTGCGCAAAAACTGTCAGCGAAGAGCCAACTTCGAAAGATTTCTCCTTCCTCGCTCCGTCGTTTTGTGAACCCCTTAGTCAGGTATGATCCTAACATACACACCTTTAATTTTCTTCAAATAGTTCGTGCCGATTCGCACCATGTGCGACAAAAAACGAGTTCCAAAATCGAGAAAAACTTGATTTATTGGACAGTAGAAACTGTCCTAAAACCTCAACTTTGTGGCCGATTTGCGACAGCGTGTTGCGAGCTTTTAAAATCGATTTGAAGAGACTTGTAGACAACCTATAGGGCTTTAAAACCTTTTTTGTAGAATTAAATTTCATGTATTGTACAGAAAGATATTGGTTTATGAAGTTGGAGAAAAAAAACTAATTTTTAAAACTGAATTTTTAGAAATATTGTCCCGATACGCCGTCCGTCCCGTCAATCCGGGCGACGTGGTCGCGAACCGAAAGTATCGAAAGGTGTGTAACGACTTCGTGGACGTGTCGGCTTTGACGGAATTCAAACTGGTCGCGTGTGCACGACGAATGTTACATTTACCGTATCGGCCTTTTTATAAATTTGTCTATTACTTTGTGCACGCTCGTCATATTGAAAGTTCGTTCAGAACTTCTCTCGGATTGAAGAGCCGAGATTCGAAGCTTTTTGGGTCTGGCAGGCTACTATCGGAAGTTCGTTCAGGACTTCTCTCGGATTGCAGAGCCGATGACTAGACTCACCAGGAAAGACGTGGAGTTCGTCTGGACCGAGGAGTGTCAGGCTGCTTTTGATGAGCTGAAGAAGAGGTTGACTACAGCTCCTACCTTGACGTTGCCATCTGGGATTGGTGGTTTCACGATTTACAGTGACGCTTCTGGAAAGGGCTTGGATTGTGTTCTTGTAACACCCACTTTTCTAAAATGAGGGTAATTTTGAACTTTTGTAAAAGTTTATTATTTAATAATAAGATTTATGATTTATGAAATTTTTAATTAATTTATACTATTTAAAATTGGTGAATTATAATTTTGATGCGTTAGCTAGTGAACCCTAGAACGTTGAGCCTATAGACTAACCATGACCATGTGGACCTAACCATATGATTAGAATGACTATTTACAACTTTTTAGGCTAAGGGTATTTTGGTCATTTTGTGACTTTCAAATTATTTAGGATTTTGATTAATGGTAAATTTAGATTATTTTAA
>JANAVB010005198.1:0-29444 GCA_029216955.1 Iris pallida
GGCAATGGAAGCGGAGGGGCCGGCGGGGATGGCGGGGGGCGGATCGAGGCGAAGGGTAGGCGAGCGAGGCGAAGGTGGAGGCTGCTAGCCAAGGACTGCGAGGAGGTCGGGGGGATCGCGCCTGGCCGGACCCAGGGCGGGGCTGCCATGCGAGGAGGGGGAAAGGAGGAAGGAAAGGCAGGCGACAAACGTCGGCCTAGGCGGGGCTAGGGGTGAGCATTATTCGATTTTGAACAGAAAACCGAACCGAATAAGAGATTCGGTTCGATTTAATAAAAATGGTTCAGTTTCGATTTTGAAAATACTAAATTTTCTTATTCGGTTTCGGTTTTGGGTTTCGGTCCAAAACCGAAAACCGAATAAGAAATTTTTGTTATATATATATATATATATATATATATATATATATATATAGGATATTTAGTTATTATATTATTAACAAAAAAAATACAATAAACCCAAAAATCGAATAAACCGAAAACCGAACCGATTTGATTCGGTTCGGTTTCGGTTTTGCTTATTCGGTTTCGGTCTAATTCGGTTTTCGGTTATTCGGTTCGGTTGGAACCGAATAAACCGAATACTCACGAGGCGGGGCCGGACGGAGGAAAAGCAGCGGGGGGAGGGGGGCATGGAGCGGGGGCTGAGGAAGGAACCATCTCTCTTTATAAAATTATGTATTTCATATATATATATATATATATATATATATATATATATATATATATATATATATATATATATATACACACCAAAAAATACACACACACACACATACAACCACACACACACACACCACCACACACACACACACACCACACATATATATATATAGATATTATATATATATATATATATATAGATATTATATATATATATATATATATATATATATATATATATATTAAGATTAATATTGGTTGTTGGGGGTTCACACCTTGCTGTCCCCTCACAGCAGCCCCCTCACCAGCACACACACACACACGTTCTTTCCTTCCTTCCCATTCTATATATATATATATTTTCCCTTTCAATATATATATAATATATATATATTATAATATATATATATATATATATATATATAATATATATATATATATATATATATATATATATATATATATGTATATATCTTATAATTTATAATATTATGAATTTTCAGTTTAAGAGTTATTCTCAGATTTGATATGTTAATTATGTATATAGCTTGTAGTTAGTTTCTAGGTTATACAAACATATGGACATATAACCTAGAAACTAACTTACAAGCTATATACATAATTAACATATCAAATCCGCGAATAACTCTTAAACTGAAATATCCATATCATATATATATATATATATATATATATATATATATATATATATATATTATATATATATATATATATACACACACACACACAACTATTAACTTAATATATATACGTAGATATACATACACCTATACATATAAATATACATATATACACATAGATAATTGGGGAAAAGGTGGACCACATGTGTGTCGACATGTGGGGGTGTCACTGTGTCCAACCAAGTGTCAGAATCGTGTCCAAAAGCCCGTGTCAGAACCCAACTCGAAGTGTCAAAACTGTGATCGATTAGGGCTCGTGCGGCCATGTCGAAGGGTCTAGGACACGACACACGACACAATGGGCCTCGTGCTCGTGCAAATAACTAGGTGGGGTCTAGGTCTAGGTAGTCGACACCCTGACATGTGTCCACGTGGTGTCCATGCGTCACACGAACAGCGTGTCGGGGAGGGCTGTGCGCGCATGCACGATGTCAGCCGAATTAATGCAGGGTGATATCTTCGTGTACACACAACAAAACTTCATGAAATTTTACTTGCACATGGACAGAGGTTGCCCCTTCGTGTCCATAAAATTTCATGCCAATCTGTGTCGTATCCATGGAGTTATGACACTCAGGTGCGATATCTTCGTACACGGGACCTCGTGCTACGTCCCCGTGTCCTGTTTGGACACGAAAATAGTGTCAGAAATAAAAAAAATGTTTTGGAATCCCCTCGTATAGGGCTACAAGTATATAAAATTAGTTTTGAAAAATAACAACTTTATTTCGAAGAGGCATTTTATCAAGCGCATGTTAACATACACGACACCCATCCGATACTATATCAAACGGACACGAAATCTTATCAAACTGCATCTACAGGTCTAGGGTACCTAAATGCATGCTTCTATGAAGAAAAATCAGAATTTAAAAGAGTTTAGAAGCATTACCTATTGAGAGTTGGAATCTCAATGCAAAAGTCTCCAAAATGCCTCGACACCCAATCCTATGGTCAAATGCCTTCAATTTCTTGCTAGCTAGCCTCCATCAAGTTCTTCTCCTCCCAAGGATCGCAATACAATTTGTTTGGTCTAATTTGGATGAGAATTGGAGAAGATGGCAACTTTTAAAGAAGAACTCAATTAGGTTTAGGGTTTTGCGATGAGAGGGAGACTAGGGATTCATGTAGATAATAATATATAGGGGTGGGGCTACTGTATTTGGCCAGCCAGGTGTGGGCTAGGGTTTGGTTGCTTGCAAGGCCCAATACCTCCTTTCTAGGTTATAAAACTAGCTCTTTTAGCTAAACGTCCAAAATGGCTTATTAAATAATTAAAACTCTAATCTTTTCTAGCCATTCTAGACAAATTACAACCCAACTAACTAATCTAAGTCTCAAGGATTCATGGTTAGCCTCTAGTCAAATTAGTTCTAGGGTTTCACTAACAAAAGACGAAATCATAATACATAGGGCTGTAAAATGGACAGGACAGTCCGTTGTCCATACGAGTCCGACTCGATAAATGGTTCGACCGTGGACCGTTCGATCTAATTAATGAATAGAACTTGAACATTTTTTTGTCCGTTTAGAATTCGGACTCGGGTTTGATCATATGCATGTCCGGTCCGTCAGGTCCGAAAACTCCTAAACATGTTGGCACCAGACTAAGTTTTTGAAACACATAAACATTTCAAATGATTTTTTCAATACATGGCATGCGTTCATGGGTTCCTGACAGGCCACTCAACACCACCACCATCATGTGGGACTCATGAGCATATGGCAAGAGTCATAACATTAATCTACACGACACGTGTAGGGAGGTAAGGCCCTCTTCTAGCCTCCATTGAAAGCTTGACTCTTCGGTTCCTGTCACTCTCTGTTCCCAGAATGCGTATTTTTATACATGTACAACTATAATATTTATTTAGTATTTATCATGTATTATCCTGTAATTAAATTCCTTTAATTTCATGTTAATTAATTATCTGCATTTTATTTTCTGCTGTTATTCTCTGCTTTAGTTTTGCTTTGGGTTCGGCTTGGTTGGGTTTATTGGTGGTTCACATGAACCGAACCCCCACCTACCACCACCCTTTCTATTTAATGCCCCCATCCCCTTCTCTCTCCTCATAACTCTCCTTCACCATTACTTCTTCTTCTTCCTCACCACTTCTCCACCTACCAGCAGTAGGCAAGTATATCTTGCTTCCCTTTACCCATTTTTATGGATCATTATCTTCCGCTCATGATCCTAAGAGAGTTTAGTACTTAGCATTTTTGATTTTTTGGCTTGTTTCTTCTAGATCTAAGTTGTTGCATTCTCGGTTGACCATGGATTTTGATCCACCAAACTGGCATGCTTTCGGAATAGATAGTTCATGTTGTAGAGCTTCTCCTTCTACACCATTCTGAACCATGGGAACTTTATTTCTGGCTTGGAACGAAGGTTCAGTCACGCTCACGTCTTTACGTGCGTGCGTAAATTTTTAGTAACGCTCACGTCTTTACGTGCGTGCGTGAATTTTAGTCACGCTCACGTCTTTACGTGCGTGCATGAATTTTAGTCACACTCACGTCTTTACGTGCGTGCATGAATTTTTAGTCACGCTCACGTCTTTACGTGCGTGCGTGAATTTTTAGTCACGCTCACGTCTTTACGTGCGTACGTGAATTTTTAGTCACGCTCACGTCTTTACGTGTTAAGCGTGACATTTGAGTTACGCACACGTCTTTGCGTGCGTGCGTGCGTGAGTTACTTTCCACGCTCACGCTGTGCGTGCGTGAGTTACTCTTCACGCTCACGCTGTGCGTACCAGCGTGAATCACTTTATACGCTCACTCCTACTAGACTTGTTGGCGTGACTTGTTGGCCTTAGCATAGACTTGTTGGCGTGACTTGTTGGCCTTAGCATAGACTTGTTGGCGTGACTTCCTGACCTGGGTGTTTCTATTTGTTCTATAATTTATTCATTTAATGGTGGCATGATAATTCTCCTATTATATCCTTACGCCTTCTTATGAACTCGATAATCTTAGCATGTTAATATTTTTGATACATATGGTTGTGTAGAACCTGCCTTGTGTCTTGACTGGTTTATGGATACCCAGTAAGGTTGGAACTTAACCCTGAGAATTATAGACTCGACCCCATTTAATGCTAATTGACTTTCATGCCTTGTCACCATTGATGATGGTTATCTTGACTAAAATTGATCATGCGTTCCTAAGTTGGAACTAAGAGACTGGCTAGTCGTCTTATTGAATTGAATGAATGAGACACGTTCATGTTATGAACTATTGTAACCGATTAGCCGATCCCGAATATTGACATACAGGCATGTGCAGGCTTCAATTTATTTATTTCTCTACAGAGCAGCATGTGTACTTTATGGTCAAGGCATGATTATTCCGTGGTTAGTTTTAATTGTTGCATTACGCTATGTAAGACCTACAACCTAGCCGCACGGGTATCGTTGTAGAGTCAGGCATATCGTACTTTATACGGAAGTACTCATTCTGAATGACCATGATCCACGGCATGGAACTTCATTCAACGTAGAGACTATTAAGTCAAATAAAATAATGATGGCATGGAGAGAATGGATTCTCGAGTTCTTACATGGCAGCCCTCTTCGGGACTATTAGTACCCGACAGGCCGGCTGGTTCCCACAGATACTGTAAACCTGCCACACGGGCAGGGAGCGGTATCTGCTTATATTATTATTGTATATTATATTGATAACGGGAGTCCCGCTGGGACTCGTCTAATTCATGATTGGCGCAATTGATTGACTGGATAGACTAGCCTTCCTCGCACATAGTAAGAACTGAGGAATCTTCATTGTATAATATCAGGATAACTTGGGACTCACATTAGCAAGCCGTAGGAGTTGATTGGCCGTTCAAGATGATTTGTTTGTGTACTGTACCTACTCTGTTGCCTAACTGAGACGATCAGAATATCAGGACACGACGGGCAACTTCTGTCCTTGTTTGGTTGGGAGGTTGGTTCGAAGTGTCGTGATGTTATGTGAATCCTGGAAAGCAGAGATCTATTATTATATTCTCTTACTTACTAGTTTAATCCTTCATATCGTGCTTCCTTGTGGTACTTGCTATTAGAGGTCTAACCTCTCTGGTTTTGCATGGCCAGATTTAGAGCCGGTTCCCGAGGACTCAGCTTACTTCCACCTCCAAGATGGTCAATACTAGAGGAATGATCGCAGGAGGACTCGAGTGGGTTCCTTACTCCACCGCTCGTTTTGTTATTTACTTTATACTTAGCCGTTTGGCACCGACATGTTAGTCGGATTGTCTTGTACTTACCTTTACATAATTGTAACTAAGTCAGACTGCAGCTGCTAACAATTGTGTATACTTGCCACATCTTCTGGCTATGTTTTGTAAAGCCAGATATCAAAACATTTTGATTTAAGCGTTTGGGATGCCTTACTGCTTTATCTTACATGTTCTCTATTACTGTTTCTTGTTTGAATGATTGAGACAATAGATGTGAAGTGACCATAGTAAGACTTTCATGTAGTATGCACCCCCTCGTCTGGTTAGACAGCATTGATCGTATTATACGGTATTCATCTACCCGTAATACGTAGCTGGCTGAGTCATTCCCCTGCTCTCCAGTATTCTGGTTCTGGGGCGTGACAAGGTTTTAGTGGTAGCCCATGCAGGTCTGATTTCAGACTTGTGGGATGTTTTGATTTATAGGATGTCTCAATCACACGTGTTCCCCCTTGATCTCATAATTCGTTATTCTCAACCCTTGTTGACATTCCGGTATCCTTTGACTTCATTGATCCTTCATGTCCGATTATTTGATTGTTCTCTTGTCCCTTTTCTTAGGGGCACTTCGTCCGCATCGGTCAGAGCTGGACAACAACAGGGGCAACATGGGCAACATGACCAGGTTGGTCAGCAACAAGGGCCAGTCTCACCTCAGAAGACTATCCAAGAAGAAGTGATAGTAGAACCAGCAGCTGAACCGCAGTATCCGAAAGTTCCAATACCATCCATAGTTCCACCTACCCAAGTGGACACACCAGCCCTTCTGGAGATCATGAGAGGAATGATGGCTACTCAGCAACATCAGATGTTAGCCCAGCAACGCATGCACACTCAGCTACAAGAGCAGAATGTGTTGCTCAACCAAGGATGGCAGACGGCTTTGGAAAGAGGAATGAGGACTGATTCAGGAGCATCAGCCAGGTTTTGCAAGTACAACCCCTGCCGTTTCGAGGGCACGAAGGATTCCATTTCAGCAGATGCATGGCTTAAGGATATTGAGGCTATTCTGACAGCAGCTAAGGTACCGGCGGAAGAACATGTGGATCTAGTAAAGTTGTTACTTCAGGATCTCGTACGTGATTGGTGGGAATCAGAGGAAGTGGGCATCAGAAGTCCTGTGGCTTGGAACGATTTCACTACCTGATTCAAGACCAAGTACTATGGAGTTATGGCACAGTTTGAGCTACAACAGAAGTTTATTAACCTCAGGCAGGCCGGCAAGACTGTAGATGCTTATGCAGCGGAGTTCTGCAGATTGAGTAGATTCGCCCCAGATGGTAGCAACAGAGAGCCAGAGGGCCATGAGGTTTCAGCAAGGGTTTCATCTTGAACTCTTGCAATTGATAGAGGGGCACAATTACCAAACTTTTGACGAAGTATTGACGGCAACTCGAAGGCATGAGATCACCATTCAGAGGCTTGCAGTAAGGACTGGGGTCAAAAGAGATCCCACAGTCAGGTTGAAGACGAGGGAGAGCAGCGCCCGAACAACAGTACCATCCACTGGCATTCGTATCACGATGTGGCGATACGAGGACCAGCACCACCAAGACAGCAGCAACAGCAACAGAGGAAGAACCAGCAACCCCCGGCGGGCTGTACTTATTGTGGGAAGGTAGGACACTAGAGATGTGTGTCGGACATTGAATGGACTGTTTCTGATATGTGGAAATCCAGACCATCGGGTTACCACATGTCCCATGAATTCGAGGTTAGGAGGACCAGGGCAACAGTTTCCTGCTCTGCCAGCACCAGGGGCAGGCCAGT
Source organism: Iris pallida (assembly GCA_029216955.1). Taxonomy (NCBI): domain Eukaryota; kingdom Viridiplantae; phylum Streptophyta; class Magnoliopsida; order Asparagales; family Iridaceae; genus Iris; species Iris pallida. Next base: position 7,380 of record JANAVB010005198.1, read on the forward strand.
ATCGAGGACCAGCGATGGCAGTAAGGTCGTTGGCACAGCGTCCGTTAATGCCGCAGGCTCAGATGTTTCGGCAGCAGGGGTCGCCGATGCAGCAACACCAGCATAGACCACCCCAGCATCATAAGGAAGGGGCCAGCAACAACATCAGGCTAGGCCCAGCATGGAAATCAGCAAGGAGGTCGAGGGCAAGCATTCACTCTGTCCTTGGAGGAGGCATTGGCATCGAAGATGTTGTGGCAGGTAACATTCTCGTCGCCTCCTATCCCGCAGTAGCATTGTTTGATTCAAGAGCATCCCATTCATTTATATCTGCATAATTTGCGGCACGACTAGGAATGGAGTTCGAGGCATTGCCAGGGAGGTTGAATATACTTACTGGTAATGGGCTCGTAGGAGTTAGTAGAGTTATTTTAGCATGTAGCATTGTAGTTTGCGGGCATTCCTTACCCGCCCGGTTGATAGAATTTCCGGTTGGAAATTTCGACGTTATCTTAGGCATGGACTGGTTGAAAGACAGTCATGCGACAATAGATTATCGTAGAGGGAGTGTGTCTTTTGATATTCCAGGCATGAAGCGGTTCACCTTAGTCAGATCAGGGGCAACTCCACAAGAGCAGGGAGTAGTAGCGGCAATGGAAGAAGTTCAGGTTCCGAAGGTAGTTGAAGAGTTTCTAGACGTATTTCCTGAAGAACTTTCAGGTCTACCACCGGTTAGAGATATTGAGTTCAGTATAGAATTGGTACCTGGAACTAACCTGATATCAGATCGAGTTTACAGAATGGCGGATTCAGAGCAGGCCAAGGTATATCAGCACATAGAGGAACTGAAGGAGAAGAAGTTTATCCAAGCTAGCATATCGCCGTGGACAGCACCAGTAGTACTTGTGGGAAGAAGGATGGGTCATCCAGATTGTGCATTGACTACAGGAAGCTTAACGCACAACAGTGAAGAACAAGTACCCATTACCCAGGATCGACGACTTATTTGATCAGTTGAGCAAAGCTAGAGTTTTCTCCAAGATAGATATTCGTTCAGGGTACCATCAGGTGAGGGTTCGGAAGGAAGATATTCCAAGACAGCATTCAGGTCGAAGTATGGGCATTATGAATTCTTAGTAACGTTTGGTTTGACCAATGCTCCAGCAATATTCATGGATTTGATGAATCGTATCTTTATGCCATACTTAGACCAGTTTGTCGTTGTGTTTCTTGACGACATACTCGTATACTGCTAGTGAAGAGGAGCATGAAGACTACCTCAGGAAAGTGTTACAGGTTCTGAGAGAGAACCAGTTGTATGCCAAGCTCACAAGTGTGAGTTTTGGTGGATCACATTCATTTTTGGGTCACATCATATCAGGAGCTGGAGAGTAGCAGTAGATCCCAAGAAGATAGAAGTAGTAGAAAGTTGGCCAGTACCCAAGACCGTAGCAGATGTGCGGAGTTTCTTGTGATTGGCAGGATATTATAGAAGGTTTGTGTCAGACTTTGCAAGGCTTTCAGCACCCATGACCCGCTTGACCCGGAAGGATGTACCATTCGTTTGGTCGGCAGAATGTCAGGCATCATTCGAGACTTTGAAGCAGAAGTTGATATCAGCACCTATTCTTATATTGCCAGTTGGACCCGAGGTTTTACAGTATATTGTGATGCGTCAGGTAAAGGACTTGGATGTATCCTTATGCAACATGGAAAGGTGATAGCATATGCATCTAGGCAGCTTCGGGACCACGAGAAGAATTACCCAACTATGATTTGGAGTTAGCGGTAGTAGTGTTTGCTCTGAAGCTATGGAGGCATTACTTATATGGTGACCGAGTGGACATGTACACAGACCATAAAAGTCTGAAGTACATCTTTACTGAGAAGGAACTAAACATGAGGCAGAGAAGATGGCTGGAGTTGATCAAGGATTATGACGTAGAGCTTCAGTATCATCCAGGCAAGGCTAATGTAGTAGCAGACGCTCTCAGCAGGAGAGGCGGCACATTTAGTTGACAACACAGAGGCATATCTTAGAAGACCTTCAGGAGATGGGCATCGAAGTTATACTTCCTAGTGATGTAGGAGTTCTAACAAGTCTGCAAGTTCAATCCGACTTGGTAGGCAGGATCAAGGTAGCTCAGGCACAAGACCCAAGGATTCAGAAGCTTAGGGCAGAATGTGAGTCAGGACTCAGAAAGGAGATGAGAATTCATGAGGATGGTACACTTAGGTTTGGATCACGTCTATGTGTGCCTAGTGGAGATATCAGATAGGAGGTTATGGAAGAAACTCACAGTTCTCAGTATTCTATTCACCCTGGAGGGACCAAGATGTACCAAGATATCAAGCAGCATTTCTGGTGGAACGGGATGAAGAGGGAGATAGCTAGATTTGTTTCCGTTGCTTGGTATGTCAGCAAGTGAAGGCAGAACAGCAGAGGCCGACTGGGTTATTACAATCGCTACCTATTTCGGAATGAAATAGGAGCATATTACAATGGACTTTGTGACCGGTTTACCGAGATCACCAAGTGGTAAGGACGCTATTTGGGTAATAGTGGACCGACTTACAAAGGTAGCACACTTTCTTCCTTTCAGAGTAGGGTAATCTACAGAAAAGTTAGCAGAGTTGTATATGCAACAGATAGTCAGGCAGCATGGAGTCCCTGTCAGTATTGTGTCGGATCGAGATACCCTTTACATCACATTTCTGGAAGAGCTTACATCATAGTCTGGGTACCAAGTTAAGATTTAGCACGGCTTACCATCCGCAGACGGATGGGCAATCAGAAAGAACGATTCAGACTTTAGAAGATATGTTACGAGCTTGCACTCTAGATTTTGGAGGGTCTTAGGAGAGTCACCTGCACTTAGTCGAGTTCTCATACAATAATAGTTATCAAGCCAGTATCCAAATGGCGCCATTCGAAGCACTATATGGTAAGAAGTGCAGGTCGCCGCTTGCATGGGATGATATCGGAGAGAGGAAGATGTTAGGCCCAGAAATGATTATTCAGACGGTTGAAGTAGTTAAGGGAATTAGAGAGCGACTTCGAGTTGCGCAGGACCGGCATCGTCATTGGACGGACCAGCATCGTAGGCCGTTAGAGTTCTCTGTTGGGACCACGTATTCTTGCAGATCTCACCTACGTGGGGTCATTAGATTTGGCGTTCGCAGGAAATTGAGTCCGCGGTACGTGGGCCCATTTGTTATCCTTGATCGGATAGGCGATGTTGCTTATCGTTTATCTCTCCCATCTTCGTTACGAGAGGTGCATGACGTGTTTCATGTATCTCAATTACGTAGGTATGTATCGGACCCAAGCCATATCCTCGATCATTCTGAGCTGGTTGTTGGTACCAACCTGTCTTACGAGGAACAGCCTGTGTCCATTTTGGACGAAGAGAGAAGATACTTAAGAACCGAACAATTAGTCTTGTCCATGTGCTTGGGGTCATCACTCCTTGGGAGAGTCAACGTGGGAACGTGAGGATGATATCCGATCACGGTATCCATACCTGTTTGACTCACAAGATATATCTCTTTCTGTATACCTTGATTGTCCTGATTTTCAAGCTTATCACCTTATGGGTAGAGCTACTTGATATCGTGGATTGATGAATTTATATATAGTACTTGCTTTTGATATGGTAAAAATGATTGCTTGCTCACTAGAATTGCTTGTATTAGTTTAGCTCGATATTTCTACCTGCTTGGATTTGAAATTCGAGGACAGAATTTTTCTAAGGTGGGTAGAGAAGTCACTCCCCGTTCCCAGAATGCGTTTTTATACATGTACAACTCATATATTTATTTAGTATTTATCATGTATTATCCTGTAATTAAATTCCTTTAATTTTATGTTAATTAATTATCTGCATTTTACTTTCTGCTGTTATTCTCTGCTTTAGTTTTGCTTTGGGTTCGGCTTGGTTGGGTTTATTGGTGGTTCACATGAACCGAACCCCCACCTACCACCACCCTTTCTATTTAAAGCCCCCATCCCCTTCTCTCTCCTCATAACTCTCCTTCACCATTACTTCTTCTTCTTCCTCACCACTCTCTCCACCTACCAGCAGTAGGCAAGTACATCTTGCTTCCCCTTCACCCATTTTTATGGATCATTTGTCTTCCTCTCATGATCCTAAGAGAGTTTAGTACTTAGCATTTTTGATTTCTTTGGCTTGTTTCTTCTAGATCTAAGTTGTTGCATTCTCAGTTGACCATGGGTTTTGATCCACCAAACTGGCGTGCTTTCGGAATAGATAGTTCATGTTGTAGAGCTTCTCCTTCTACACTATTCTGAACCATGGGAACTTCATTTCTGGCTTGGAACGAAGGTTCAGTCACGCTCACGTCTTTACGTGCGTGCGTGAATTTTTAGTCACGCTCACGTCTTTACGTGCGTGCGTGAATTTTTAGTCACGCTCACGTCTTTACGTGCGTGCGTGAATTTTTAGTCACGCTCACGTCTTTACGTGCATACGTGAATTTTTAGTCACGCTCACGTCTTTACGTGTTAAGTGACATTTGAGTTACGCACACGTCTTTGCGTGCGTGCGTGCGTGAGTTACTTTCCACGCTCACGCTGTGCATGCGTGAGTTACTTTCCACGCTCACGCTGTGCGTGCGTGAGTTACTTTCACGCTTACGCTGTGCGTACCAGCGTGGATCACTTTATACGCTCATTCCTACTAGATTGTTGGCGTGACTTGTTGGCCTTAGCATAGACTTGTTGGCGTGACTTGTTGGCCTTAGCATAGACTTGTTGGCGTGACTTCCTGACCTGGGTGTTTCTATTTGTTCTATAATTTATTCGTTTAATGGTGGCATGATAATTCTCCTATTATATCCTTACGCCTTTTTATGAACTCGATAATCTTAGCATGTTAATATTTTGATACATATGGTTGTAGAACGTGCCTTGTGTCTTGACTGGTTTATGGATACCCAGTAAGGCTGGAACTTAACCCTGAGAATTATAGACTCGACCCCATTTAATGCTAATTGACTTTCATGCCTTGTCACCATTGATGATGAGTTATCTTGACTAAAATTGATCATGCGTTCCTAAGTTGGAACTAAGAGACTGGCTAGTCATCTTATTGAATTGAATGAATGAGACACGTTCATGTTATGAACTATTGTAATCGATTAGCCGATTCTGAATATTGACATACAGGCATGTGCAGGCTTCAATTTATTTATTTCTCTACAGAGCAGCATGTGTACTTTATGGTCAAGGCATGATTATTCGTGGTTAGTTTTAATTGTTGTATTACGCTATAAGACCTACAACCTAACCGCACGGGTATCGTTGTAGAGTCAGGCATATCGTACTTTGTACGGAAAACTCATTCTGAATGACCATGATCCACGGCATGGAACTTCATTCAACGTAGAGACTATTAAGTCAAACAAAATAATGATGGCATGGAGAGAATGGATTCCCGAGTTCTTACATGGCAGCCCTCTTCGGGACTATTAGTACCCGACAGGCCGGCTGGTTATAGATACTGTAAACCTGCCACACGGGCAGGGAGCGGTATCTGTTTATATTATTATTATATATTGTATATTGATGACGGGCGTCCCGCTGGGACTCGTCTAATTCATGATTGGCGCAATTGATTGACTGGATAGACTAGCCTTGCTCGCACATAGTAAGAACTGAGGAATCTTATTGCATAATATCATGATAACTTGGGACTCACATTAGCAAGCCGTAGGAGTTGATTGGCCGTTCAAGATGATTTTTTTTGTGTACTGTACCTACTCTGTTGCCTAACTGAGACGATCAGAATGTCAGGACACGACGGGCCAACTTCTGTCCTTGTTTGGTTGGGAGGTTGGTTCGAAGTATCGTGATGTTATGTGAATCCTAGTGGAAAGCAGAGATCTATTATATTCTCTTACTTACTGGTTTAATCCTTCATATCGTGCTTCTTGTGGTACTTGCTATTAGAGGTCTAACCTCTCTGGTTTTGCATGGCCAGATTTAGAGCCGGTTCTCGAGGACTCAGCTTACTTCCACCTCCAAGATGGTCAATACTAGAGGAATGATCGCAGGAGGACTCGAGTGGGTTCCTTACTCCACCACTCGTTTTGTTATTTACTTTATACTTAGCCGTTTGGCACCGACATGTTAGTCGGATTGTCTTGTACTTACCTTTACATAATTGTAACAAAGTCAGACTGCAGCTGCTAACAATTGTGTATACTTGCCACATCTTCTGGCTATGTTTTGTAAAGCCAGATATCAAGAACATTTTGATTTAAGCGTTTGGGACGCCTTACTGCTTTATCTTACATGTTCTATTACTGTTTCTTGTTTAAATGATTGAGACAATAGATGTGAAGTGACCATAGTAAGACTTTCATGTAGTATGCACCCCCTCGGGTTAGACAGCATTGATCGTATTATACGGTATTCATCTACCCGTAATACGTAGCTGGCTGAGTCATTACCCCGCTCTCCAATATTCTGGTTCTGGGGCGTGACAGTTCCCCACCCTCCCCCTTGACTCCTCGGTCCCCGGTCCCCACCCCCTTCTCTCTTCTCTCTCATGGAGAACAACTTTTTTTTAAAGTTCTTTCGGACTTCATTCCAAACAAAAGAGGAAGTAAGAGAAAGAGACACATCATCTTCTTGGCTCCTCCTCTTCCTTCCTCTTTTTCACCTGCAACTTCTCTCTGTCCAGTGTCTTCTACCGCACGTCGCTTCGTCTTCTTCGTTCGGCTCCTCCATGACCTCCGCCATATGCTGTCGGATTTGATTGTTGGCATCAAGATCCACGATGGCAAGGTCGTCTCCGTCCCATCTTAATTTTGGGTCGGACACGAACCTAATCCAAAATAATCGGACGGATCTGAACACAATTTTTTTGGTCCGAATTTAACCGAGCCGGATTCATGTTCGTTCAATTTTATTTTCGGTTCGAGCTAAAACACTGGACTGTCCGGATCCATCCGGTCCGTTTACCCCTAACAATACATCAATTAAAATAATATTAAAATAATCAAAAATTCACTAATTATTAAACTAAATGATTTAAAAATAATAACAATTTTACAATTAATAAAAATCCTTATTCTAGAAAAGTGGTAGTTACAACTCATACTTATGCCATTTACTTGGCAGCTTCAGCCATTTTTCCTTATAGTTTATTTGATAAGATTCATCATAGGCATTTCTGGATTCTCTGGAGCAGGTATGTTCTGACTGTGAAACACTTGTTCTGCAACCTAAAATTATGAAAGAAAGCAAGATACATGTTAGTGAAATATGTTAGAGCTACATTGTGTTTAATGCTTTAAGGATATAGGTCTCAAAGGTTGTAAAAGTAAGATACTACATCACAAGATGAGCTTCAAAGGCTAGAAAAGTAAGTTACAAAATCACATGATATCTGAATTATATTGGATTGAGTTACCATGTATCAAAAAGAAAATCCAAATTTTTGTTTGCTTCCTTATAACATTGATCTAGATGAATCTCTGTAGTTCTTTCGTTCATTGTTATTGGCTTTAAGTTTTTGTAAAGTGTGTATGCAGCACTTTTCTTGCTTTCAGCTTGATTGTGTTCAATATTTTAAAAAATGGACAACAAACCATATGGGGCATCCATGATGATGATCATAATGATTAATGCTTCTTTTCCTTTGTTTGATGTGAAGAACCTCATTATTTTATTTCACAACCACATTCTAGAGTAAGGGTATTTTGGTAATTTATAATTTTTTTGATTATTTTAGATATTATTAATTAATATATTGTGTTAGTGTCATTATTTTAGAACCTTAGAACCATATTGATTAGATGTTAGTCATGACCAAGAAAACCTAGTTAGTGAGATTAGAGAAACCTTAAATTTATTTTTATTTGTTAGTTAGACTCTAAGCTAACTAGAAACCATTTAGGACATATTTTGACTTAAAAACAATAAGTTAGTTTGGGCCTTTACCAAAGGGGCTTGTCATGACAAATAGAAAGGGGTCTTTAGGCATTTGCACCTACACCAAACCCTAGTAAACACCCATGGCCGGCCACAACAAGCCTCCCCTTGCTATTAATAGCATACATTTCCTCCTTCTTTTCCTTTTATTACAAACCCTAACCCTAATTTGTGTTCATCCCCAAATTGAGTCCAAATTCCCTCAAACCTATTGCAAACTCTTTCCTTTGAAGAGAGGAATCCTCCATTGGCTAGCTTGGGGGCATTTGGAGCAATTTGACCATTGGAGCTTGGTGGAGATTAGATCTAAAGTTTTGTTCATTAGGAATCTAACTCCTAATTGGTAAGAGCCCTCTAAACCCTCTAATTTCCCATTCATTAGTGTAGATGCATTCATTTAGGGTCCCCTTTGCATTAGAAATGATTTGGGTCAAGTTCGGATCCATTTGGAGTGCGTATCACAAGAGTATCGAATACGCACACCAAGTGTTCGACGAAATGACTCTTAGGACTTTTAATATTTAAATTTCAGTTTTACATGTTGTTATGGGTTTGATTTGCTATGTTTTAACTATACTGTGGTTGTCTAGTGATATAGAATAGATTTGATAGGTTAAATAGGAATTGGGGACTTTGGTATATGGTTTTAGCTCACTGTTTAGCTTGGATTTTTGTCCTTTGCTTCCATCAATGTTCTGTCCTAAGAACATTCAGTTCGTTCACCACTTGAGATATTGTCATGCCTATTTGGATTTTGATGTTCAGATTTTTAGTGTCAGGTTAGGAGATGGTTCAATCACCTTTGCATTACTGTCCACCCTAGATTTTGATTCAGTCTTTAATAGGATGTCCATCCTCATGTCTAGTTTCTTTAAGTATCTGCCCTGCCTTTCATTGTGATGTTTTCCCATACCTTAGTTATTACCCATATTCAATTAATTCCTTTGCAACTTGTTCAGCCCAATAGTTGTCTGCTACTCATTCATATATTAGTTCCTTGCTCTGATGCCCTGCCCATACTTATGTCTTTCTATTGCATCTGTGCAGTATGTGAATTCTTAGATATACAGTCCATGTTAGTTAGACTAAGGTGGTGTTTCAGATTCCATATGAATGCAAGATAGGGGGATTCCTGTACCTGTATGGGCTAAGCCCTACATGGGGATGCTAACTTGGTATCTTGTTAAATTCATTAGTTTAGGTTTTGCCCATTTTTTTTTTACTTCATAATCCTGCTATGTTAACTTCTTTAGTTGATGTATAATGACATTAACCTTCCTATAGTTCAGTCATTAATGATCATATGTTCTGCCCAGATTCAGATTTTACTTTAGGATCGGGTCATATCCTAAGGAAGGATGTCTGATTCACTGCTTAAAATTGATTGGTTCAGATTCCTAAACCTGGGTTTAGACCCTATCACATTAGACACTGCTTTACCACTGTCCAGTTCCCCTCTGATTTGTAAGCCCGGGAACACATGTCCTCTGTTGTCTACTTTAGTTCATTCCCTAACATTCGATGTCCCTGCCATGATTGATTTCGTTCAGTCCCTTGAGCTCAAGTTTACTCTTTGAACTAAGAGTTCAGCCCAATTTCTTTATATTTGATTAGTTTTTATATATATAAGCCTTGTATAATTAGGTAATCCATTTTCCTCTAACATTCAGTTCACTCATTCATTGTATCAGTAAATGAGTAATAGTATCAGCATATATTTTTATATAGAATGTTCGGTAGCAGTAGCATAGGCAGTGGTGAGTTGGAGTATTTGGTAATGAGAGTTAAGGGGAGGGGGCTTTGTATCTAAAGTTCTATCCACTTAGAGTATTGTCCTGCCTCTTTGAGAGTTCAGCCCACAGTATAGATGTGTCCTGCGTCCTTGGTTCTGTCCATGGATATCTAATTGGTTCAGACCTAATTCATGAGAGTCCTAGTTACATCATCCAATCCCTTAATATTCTGTCCATACCTCTTTTAGAACCAGCCATGTTAAGACTGTCCTACTATTTCATTTAGTTCAATCTTGAGCATTAGTAACAATTGTGAATAGATGGTCTTTAGTAGGAGATCATATAGGAGGAGGGGGCTCTAATATTCATTGTATAGGTTTTGAGAGAAAGTGGTATCTTGTGAAGGGGTGTGAGTGTATCTATACATACAGTGTTAGTTAACTATAGGACAGAGATGAGATGAAGGGATTAGGTAGCTGTGGCAATAGCAGGAATGGGAAGAGTTCGAGTTAGTGCATTGGTTTCATCCATGTGTCCTGCATATCCTTAATATCATGTCCATTCCTTGTTCAGTTATTGCACTTAGGTGCAGACCCTTGAGTCATAGTTCAGTCACAGATTTTAATATTAGTCAGTAGGGAGTGTGTGTCATGTGCCTATATTGTGGTGTTTTATAGCCTTCGAGTATGTATAAGAAATATATATATATTAGAGAGTGAGTGGTATGATACTCAGTGTCAGTTGGCAGCAGTGGCCTTTGAGGCTATAGGCAACCCATGGATAGGTCATGTGCTCTTGAGTAGAAGTTGATTGAGAGTTGGGGGCTATATAGTTTGTATCAGTAAATTATAGAGGATGGGTTAGCAGTGTATCAAAGGATTAGTTTTGTATTAGTTATAGGTAATGAGGAGATTACCTTAGCCCTTGTTCAGTCATTGCCTATTGGTTAGTCCCGCACTTGAGTTAATGTTTCAGTCCCTCCTTGGGTGATGAAATCTTATGAGTGTTGAGTTGTGTAAGTTTTGGCACACCTGTGTGTTGTTGGCTGTATGAAAACTCTTTCCTTTCTTCCCTGTCTGTGCAAGTACCTATCTAGGAATGAGGGTATTAGTAGCTGTAGGGCATGGGTTAGGTTAGAAGATCGAGTAGGTGTACCAATATGGTACATGGATACTTGAGGAAAGGTGCGTATCAATGTAGAAGGTAGTGAGGAGTTAAGGTCAAGTAATAACTAATTAGATATCAGGATAATATTGCATAGTATTACATGACTTATGAAGTATATGATCCTCATTACCTAATATTAGTAACTAGAATATATATATATATATATATATATATATATATATATATATATATTGAAAAAATATATATATATATATATTGCTCTTCCTCCACCTGGATTACGGTTAGGCCTAGGCCGGGCCGGCGTCTTCCTAGTACTAGTGGGCCACTTGGCCACTTGTACTCATGGTCGCGATGCCGAACCCGACGTTTGCGTCGGTGGTGGCGGGCGGCTCTACGCTTCAACCACCATCGATTGCCATTAGATCTCCTACGTTTTCTAAAGGAGTCCCTGTGATCACTTTCTCTGAGGAAGAAGAACAGATCCTTTCAGATCCGTTCAGGTTTGCTTTAATTGGTAAATTTTCTCATCAAAGGCCATCCATCGATGCGATCCGTAATGCTTTTAAGGTGTTCAAATTTAATGGCTCTATCAAGGTGGGTCTTATCGACTCAAAACATGTGCTGATTCGTCCATCTCTGGAGGTGGACTTTCTTCGGCTCTGCTCACGCGAAATGTGGTATGTTGTTCGAGCTCCGATGAGAATTTTTAGATGGACTAAAGATTTCACTGCTTCTCGGGAATCTCCTTTATCTCCTGTTTGGGTGTCTATACCTGGTCTTCTAATTCAGATTTTTACTAAAAATGCATTGTTCTCCATTGCCCTTGGCATACTCCATTGCGCCTTGATAAGGCTACGGAGGAGCTTACTCGTCCAAGTATGGCTAGAGTTTTCATAGAAGTAGATGCTAGTAAACATCTGCCTAAAGTGGTTCGTATATGCTTGCCCCAAGGACGAACATACACTCAGCCTATAGAATACGAGAATATTTCTAAATAATGTTCCGCATGCTTTCATCAAGGTCACACTAAGGAGGACTGTAAAGTACAGAAAGAGAAGCAGCTCCCAACTGAACCTTCAAAAGTGGTGGGTCCCTCCATAGATCCTCTTAATAAAGGAAAAGGGCCACCTCCGGTCATTACACCCAGGTTAATACCTGAAGGTCAGATAGCATTAGTTGATTGTCCACAGCCTCCGATGGTGAACATGGACCCTGTTGCTGATGGAGACGTAGAGAAGGTCATTCCTTCTGAGGAGAATCAACAAACTAATACTGCAGATGCTGATCGTGAGGAGGACGGTTTATCTGATCATTCCATCACAGAGGAAGGAGAGCTTTCGAAGGAATGGGCTGATGTAGTGGAGGAAGAAGAGGATCATGGCGGAACAGGAGAGCTGCCTACTATTTCTAGAAAAAGTCGGGGCAAGAAAAAAGTTTACGTACTGCCTAGCGAGCCTAGACACACCAAATCGTCGTCGAAAGGTCCAACAACTCTCCCACCCTCTTCCTCCTATAATGTTTAATATTCTTATGTAGAATGTTGGAGGAGTAGCTGACAAAATGACTTATAAAAGGCTTAAGTCTTTGTGTCGCATTTACAAAGTCATAGTACTGGCAATCATTGAGCCCAAAGTTTCCCCGCAACAGCTGTACTCTTTTCAACTAAAACTAGGGCTCAGTCATCTGTTTCAAACTGGAAAGGCAACATCTGGATCATGGCTAGACAGAAGATCTCTATGGAGTAGGTGGATTCTCATAATCAGGTCCTTAGTGTTATTATGTCAGGATCGGTTTACTATTCCGTTCTCTCATTTCAGTGGTGCATGAACATAATAAAAAGGAAGGTAGAAGAGAGCTTTGGGATCGGTTACTACATCTACAATCGCAGTTTAGAATGCCCTGGATGGTTGGTGGAGATTTTAATGTCATAGCTTCAGCAGAAGAAAAATTTAGAGGTCCTCCGGCTTGCCTATTTGGAGTCAATGAGTTCCTCAACTTTCAACTTGGTTCAGGGCTGATCACTATGCCGTATTCTGGCATCTACTATACATGGGTGAAGAGTGCTGAAGGTCCTCATAGACAAGGTTCTAGGTTGGACAGATGGCTTCTGGATAATGAGTGGAATGATTGGGCTCCTTTTACTACTTGCTCCCATCTTAGTCGTACTGAATCTGATCATTGTCCGATCCTAATCACCATTAAAAGTAAATATGACTCGAGTAGGAAATTATTCAAAATTTTAAATTTCTGGACCACGCATGAGGAGTTCATTAACATTGTGAGACAAGACTGGATGTCTGTTAACAATACAAATAGCCTGGTACGGGTAGGAATGCGATTATCTGCTATTCGAAAAGCTTTATCAGCATGTAGTCATCGAACATTTGGGGATATATTTTAGGAGGTTAAAAGAGCAGAAGATAAAGCCTTAACTGCTGAACTTGCATTTGAGGCAGACGAGACTTTGAGGGAGGATTGGATGCAGGCCAAAGCATATTTGAAGCAACGAGTTAACTATGAAGATTCGTTCTGGAGACAGAAAGCAAGAGTGAAATGGGATTGTGAGGGTGATAAAAATACTAAATTCTTTCATTCCTGTATTACGACTAAAAGGAACAGATTACTCATACACGGACTCATTTCGGAGGATGGTCGTACTCTCAACAATCTTCAGGATATTCAAGAAGAGGCTAATGTTTTCTATAGTAAGATCTTCATCCCCTCTCCTATTCTTTATTATTCTGATTTCTTAGATCCAGTGCCATTATCTATTACCAATGAAGATAACATACACCTTATGGCCAAGCCGACTATGGAGGAATTGTTGGATACTCTTAAGAGCCTTGATCAAGATAGTGCTCCTGGGCCAGATGGCTTTTCTGGGCGGTTCTTCAGGGCAGCTTGGGAAGTGATAGGGCAGGACATTCTGGACGCGGTTCATCTATTCTTTGACGAATTTGCCTTTCCGAGATCTATCACTAGCACACATCTCCTTCCGATTCCTAAGGTGACTGATCCTAAGTCTATTAAAGACAATAGGCCGATATGTCTTTGCAATTTTGTGAACAAGCTTTTCTCTAAGCTTATTGCGAGAAGATTAGCTCCTTTCCTTCCTCGTCTGATTTCCCCTGAACAGAGTGGTTTTATTAAAGGAAGAGAGATTATCGACAATGTGGTTTTGGCTCAAGAAATGATCAGTATGATACATCATATGCAGTGGGGCGGGAATGCAGCTTTGAAACTTGACATGAGTAAAGCATATGATCGAGTTCATTGGGCTTTTCTTATTAAGGTCCTCCAAAAGATGGGGTTCTGCAATGAATAGCTTAACATGATCCTTCACTTACTGGATAATGTATGGTTTTCTACTTTGATAAACGGAAGTGCTTCGGGTTTTTTCAAAAGCCTGTGCGGATTGAGACAGGGAGATCCTATATCGCCTCTTCTATTCGTCATTGGTAGGGAAAGTCTTCTTAGTTGCAATTTGAATCGTCTCCGAGATAGCACAGGATTTATTCCGTTCTACTCACCTAGGAGATGTCCTATTATTACTCATCTGGCATATGCAGATGATGTACTCCTATTTTCAGGAGGAGATAAGAAACCTCTTCAGAAAATTATGAAAATTGTTGGACAATATGAAAAGGTTTCTGGACAGAAGATAAATGTTGAGAAATCGGGTATATATCTGTCCCAACACATTTCAGCGAAGAGAGTGGACAAGATCAAATCCTCCTTTGGGTTCATAGTAAACCATCTACCTATGACTTATCTAGGATCACCAATGACGACGGGTATGAGGAATACGGCTATGTACGATGATCTGGTGACTAAGATTAGATACAAAATCAGTGGCTGGCATAATAAAGCTTTGTCGATGGGAGGAAGACTTATTCTTCTTAAGTCTGTTGTTACGTCGATACCAGTCTATACTTTGGCAGCCTGCAACCCCCTGCTAGTTTTATCAAGCGTGTTGAAGATATGTTTCAAACCTTTCTATGGGGCTCTAAGAACGGGTGCGATAAAAGAGCATGGGTGTCATGGTCGAAGGTGGCTAATCCTAAAGAGGAAGGTGGGCTGGGGATACGACGTCTACAAGATGTTATGGATGCGCTTACGATGAAACTATGGTAGAAACTCATAACATCCCAATCTCTTTGGGTCTCGTTCATGAGGGCCAAGTATTTTCCACACAATCACCCATCTCAAGCTACTGCTTCATTGGGTTCATCTCATATATGGAAACGTATTCTCAAGGGAAGAGATATGGGGGATATTCACATAGATATCTTACATTCACAGGAGGGATTGGAAAACTACATTTGGTCTCTAAGTAGATCAGGTACATTCTCGATCACATCTGCTTGGAATTGTATCAGGCTACATCAAGATATTAATGATAGATTCAAACATATATGGGTTCATGCTTACCAGTTAAGTGGTCAGTATTATTGTGGCACATACTATGGCTTAAACTCCCTACAGATGATGTCATACAGAGGATTGGTTTTCATCTGGCATCAGCTTGTCACTGTTGTTCGAGTCCGGTTATGGAGACTACTAGTCATATTTATCAGAAGGGGATCTGGCGAAGGAGGTCTGGACTTATTTCTCAGAAGTGTTTAGCGTTCAGGCGACAACAAGGCCGATAGAACATAAGCTCCGAACTATGTGGTCTAGGGGTCAAAAACATACAAAACAAATCACTGCTGGAGCGATATGTTGGGTCCTATGGAAAAATAGGAACAAGTGGAGGTATGAAGATTATTCGTATGGTGATCAACAACTTATTTTTGAGGTCAAGAGGCAAATCAAGAAGGCTATGGTACACTGTTCTCATGAAGGTCTCCTTGTAGGTCTGGAGTAAGGTCGGGTTCTTGTAATATGAGTTTATTCTTAACTTTTGTAACCTGAGTTGGCACTCAACCTATTATCAATAAAATCATAGTATTCCTGTCAAATATATATATATATATATATATATATATATATATATATATATATATATATATATGTCACGCCCCAGTACCGAAATACTGGGACGGACTAGGCCAGCTACTCCGTATAAGGTATAAAACGTCATACGGCGATCGTGGCTGTCAATCTTGCTGGGTATCCTAGCATGCAAGCAGTCTATGGCCTAAATCTGATCTCATATCCACAGGCAAAAATCGATGAAATAACGACAAGAGAGATAATCATATAAAAAACAGGAAATACTCATATGATAATCAGAGTCTACAATAAGAAATAATGTAGACAAGAATACCTTCCCACACAGTTCCCTCATGGTCAGGAACTGAAGCACGTCTTCCAAGTCAAGTCTGGAAGATCCACATGGTCGGTCACAGGCAATCTGGGAACAATCCAGGGTTGGTCAGGCCAACCGTAGCAAGTACCAGAAAGGAAGGCTCAAGGACGGGCGAAGAAAACCAGCAGGATATAATATAACAGAAATAGCATATAAAAACAGTAAATAAGGTAAGGGATCGTGCGGTACCAACGCACGATAACAATCCAACAACTAAAAGTATTCTGGTCGTAACCTCGGTCGATAGCCTATCGTAGCACAATAACCAACCCAACAATCAAACAAGAACATGGGTTGGATCATGCACCACGATAGTCCATGTTCCTCAGTTATTCCCAAAAGTAACTCAACAATCACCACAATCATCCTAACATACACTAATGCCTGCATCGCTAACTGGAGATCGTAGTCTGTCATCGGAACAGTAACCCATCCCTACATCAAACAAGAACAAGGGAATGAATTACTGCACCGGGACAGCGTTACGTGCCAGCCAGCTTAGCAAGCAACAAGCTAAAAAATTATATAAATAAGTGGCCACTCAAATGTCTACGGCTGTCTATGTGGTGGTTGGGTTACCCCAACAATGCAATATAGGAATCCTCAGATCGTGCTATATCACGCAAGGGCTAGCGAGGCCAAATAACACATAGCAGGTAGGTATGCACGGTCCCTCGGAAGGCCACCGTACTAAGCAGGAGTACATATAGTAGTCGGATACTGCCATATCCGTGGCGGCCAACCCCGACGCGCCAGGACGAGCCTGTGGCGGCCGGTAATGCACGATCTCGGGATTCCGTTCCCTCCCAATGCTTCTACCATTTTTAGTTGCCTAGATTAACCCTACATTTATCCGGAATCACATGCCGTGGTCACATGCTCATCCTCCTAGATGTCGTACCTCAGTACGAGAACGCTAAGTAAGAATCAGCCTCGGCACCTATAGTCCCAGTTGTGATCCATCCTTAGTGTTATGCAACAAGCAAGCAAGCAATCCTAACCACGCTAAAACTATAGGCCAACTACCAGATACCCGTGCAGGTAATCATATAATATAGCCAGAATATCAAGATGGCATCGCAATGCCATATAATCATGGAAGTAGCACCTCAAAGTGCCAATAGACAAAGGGCACCGCAGTGCAAGGTCAGGGCCAGTACCTCACGGGGTAAGCTGGACTTATAGCACGGATACAGGTAGTCAGGTCTGGGACAAGGACAACTCTGTCAGTCACAAGAAGTCATCTGCCCACATCGTGGCATGGATATCAGGTTAAGTACAAGACCATAACCTCTACTATAATAACATCTCAAGCATATATGGGAGCCTACAGCTCCAATCATCAAGTCGGTCTATCCACCAAATCAATCTATCAAGTGTCTCCCATCCATGAGGGAGTGAATATCACGTCAATAAAGACAACCACCAAGTACCAATTTCATTCCCCCTAACAATGCTAGGCCCTCAGACTCACAAGAATTCTCCTAGACAATGATCACAAGCCACTAGAAAACAAGCCCCTCAACTACCAAGACACAGCAATCAACCAGGTTCTCTAACTACCGGAATACACAAAGGTACCGGATTGGGCGTTTGGGAAGTCGAGTAAAAATCATATAATAATACCCTCGATATCCTCCTCGTTCCGCGAGACACTCGTACCAGTATCCAAAATCCAAAAGTCCTCGAAGACATCTGATCAAATTAGAACATCACCAAAGAACTAGCAACACTATCTAAGAATCCACTTAGTCTACCATAATCATTATCTTAATATCATATCTCCTCATAGTCAATCCTCGAATCAGATCATAATCCTAACACACGGGTCAGCACTTAATCAACGCCGTCGGATGATGGCAAGGATTGTGTGAACCACTCTGGATCAGATCCACAACCCTTAACCAAACAAGGACCAGGGTTGCAGACCCTCACCCGAGTAGAACCACTCTCCTTACACAATCCGGCGGACAGGACAGACAATGAGATAACAAACTAAACTAGAACACCATCTAAAGGAAGAATCACGAGTCAAGAGTCCAATGGGTGATACCGTCGAAAAGGCAAGGATTGCGTGAACCTCTCTGGATCAGATCCACAATCCTTAAACCAAACAAGGACCAGGGTTGCAGACCTTCACCCGAGTAGAACCGCTCTCCTTACACATTTCGGCGGACAAGACAGATCAAGACGCTAGGCGACTAATCTAGTCGGAAGTCTACCTAGCAGGCAATGAGATCAGGGATACTATACCAAGAAGAACATGCATGAGTTCAGTCCCGCAAACCAAAGGAATGGCACTGCCCTATCCTTCGAACCAAATTCCCAACCGAGAATTCTGGAAAAATTCGGCAGAACCTCCTTCGTATTCTGGACGGGAGCACCCTACGAATTGGGGCTAAAACCACTCGGCGCAACCCGCCGCAGAATCGCAGAATCGCGGGCTGAGAACACTAAGTCTCAGCTACCAGCAGCACTACGATGCGTACTGGAAACAAGTCGATAGCCGAGAACACTAAGTCTCGGCCTCCAGTAGCACTACGATGCGTACTGGAAACCACTCGAACCCGAGACCACTAAGTCCCGGTCTCCAGCAGCGCTACAATGCGTACTGGGCGCCAAGCCAACATGCATACTAATAAGATAACCGCCTCGCAGGGCGCACCACAACACATGTCCATAAATTCCTAACCCAAGCACAAACACCGCCACAAGAGTAGTTCGCCAAGCCGTACCCGACCGTGAGTCGGACATGGGGCATATGGGGACAATCCATACGTGTGAGTCGTGCTCGTGTCCTCGGAGGTGTGGATGACCCGTCCGAGTTGTCTGATACGGTCGTAAACCGGTATCGAACCAAGCTATCCTAAGTTATCATCATGGCAGTTCTACTACTAGGCTACACTAATCATGATTATACAATTTACAAGTACAAATTAATTAAATACATAAAATCCAGGAGAGAGGGCAAGAGCCGTCGATGAGCAAGGGATACTTGCCTAGAGGGCTCGGCTAGGTAAGCAAGTCTTCGGTGATCTGGATCCAAGCTAGCACGTCCATCAAGGTCCTCAGAACACATAATAAACAATTATTAGAATTAAATAATAAAATAATAAAATAATCACAAGAGATGGCAGAAGGCTATATCGTGTGGGTCCCGCAAGCAGCGCAGGGATCTGGCATGGAAACTGAGGCACGCAGACCGATACGGGCACGCAACTCGAGACGCACACGTATATCGAGACGCGCACGAGAATCGAGATGAACAGGAGACAACGTGCACGTAAATCGAGACGTATACGTAGATCGAGGAAATCACGAATATCAAGATGGTGCACGAATCACGCAATACGCAAATTGAGACGTGCATGCGAATCGAGACGGGGCGAGATTCAAGGAAGCACGCAAATCAATGCGACATACAAGTCGACGTATGCACGCAAATCGATGCGGTACAGAGTTCAAGGTGATACACAAACCAAGGCGGCACGTAAATTCGTACGTGTACGCAAACCGAGATGGCATAAAGTCCAATGCTGCACGCAAATCGATACGACACGGAGATCAAAGTAGCACGCAATCGAGTCGACATGCAAACCGATACGGGTACGCGAATCGGAGCAGCACAAAAACTGAGATAGGCACAAAGGCCGAGATACAAGAAACGAGGCAACACGTAAACCAATGGGACACGGTGCCTGAGGCAGCACGGGGCTCGAGGCGTCCCGCTGCCCTAGGCAGCACGTAGACCGAGGTACACGCAAAACGAGGCGACACGTACACCGAGGTGCACATGACCCGAAAACACGAGGAACGAGGAAGCACATCAACCGAGGGTGCACTGCCCGAGGTAACACGCTGCACAAGGCAGCGCACTGCTCGAGATAGCACGCTGCCCGAGGCACGCCGAACCACGCAGCTCGATCTCCGAAAAGCACACAAATCGAGAAAGAAGAGGGAGAGGGGTGCTCGAAAATCTCACCGGCGGAGGGGCTCGTCGGCGAGGGCGAGGAGGCCCGGCCAGGTCGGCCCGCCGGCAGGAGGGGGGTACAAAGGAAGAGGGAGGCCGGAGGAGAACGGCGGCGGCGACGACTGGTGGCGGTCACAGAGGAGGGGCCGGCGATCGTGGCAGATGGTGGTGGAGGGAGGCGACGGCGACGATGATGGTGGTGGTCGCCATGGCGGTGATGGTGGTGGGAGCTGTGGTGGCGTCGGATGGGGGAGGCCGGGACGGAGGTCGATGGCGGTGGCAGCTACGGCGGTGGGAGCAGTGGAGGAGATGGCGGCGATGATGGTGGTGGAAGCTCGGGGCGGCCGGAGGTCGGGGGAGGCCGAGAGAAGAGAGGGAGACGGCGAGCGAGGGAGAGGGATGAGAGGCCGAGTGAGCGGGAGAGAGGAGAGTTGAGGGAGGAGAGGGAGGCTGGTCCAGTGAGGGGAGAGAGGGATCGGAAGAGAGAGATCAGAGTGAGGAGAGAGAGAGGAAAGGGAATTTGGGGGAAAGGGGGCGGCTGTGAGCTGAGAGGAGAGTGAGAGTTAGGTTAGGGTTTGGGTTTTCTTTTGGGAGGGTAGGTATAGAATCAAGAAATTAATTAATAACAAATAATTATGAGGGCAAATCACTCCCAATAAAATAATAAAAATTTCAAATATACCCAAAATTAAAATCCTCCATATACAATATACGGTCAATATACAGTCATATACCTATTTCTAAAATAGGGATATGACAATATATATATATATATATATATATAATATATATATATATATATATATTAATAATTATATATATATATATTTTTTTTTTTAATATATATATATATAAGTTCCATATGTTGACCTTAGATATTATATATATAGCTAGTGTAACCTAGATAGGCAAGGTTTGGACCTAATAACTAGATATAGGCTCATGCAATCTAAATGAGCTAGTTTGACAATGTTGACTAGTATTGACCCAAATTGACTTCATTGACCTAGAATTGACCTAGCTGGACCTATATCAACCTAGAAGAGGCCTAGAAGCATGCAAATTGGTGCATTCAAACACACTACTTACTTTAGAACATCAAATAACTTATATATCTCATATATAGGTTTGTGTGACACTACTTTGGGTATCGATCCTCATTTATTGCTCTGGACGACAAGCAAGTACAATCTCTGATAGTTTTTATTTACTTGATGATTATTATGATTCAACTTCTAGTATAGTTTATTTGATTCTCTGTCACAACACGGATTGGTATTCTGGATTCATTCATTTGCGACACATGTATTTAACTCGTCTAGCCCCTACTAGGAACCACTCACTGGATCCACCTACGAGAAATACCTACAAGCACCACTTACTTTCTGGCTAGACTTGTACTCTATTTTTGTGTCGGGATATGGATTCACTTGTACTTGTCAGGGCTGAAAAATACTTGAGTAGACATGTAAATATCCACAATCATACAAGAACCACCCCTACTAGAAAGATAGCCGTCATCGCTAGGCCAAGTGTGCGACTTGCCATATTCACTACAAGTCTAAATACAAGAACCACCCTACTAGAAAGATAGCCATCGCCGCTAGGCCAAGCGTTCGACGTGTCGTATTCACTACAAGTCTAATCGTTACAGATAGCCATCGCACGCTTGCCAAGTATGAGATGTACCATATTTACCCACTAGCCGTTTACATGTCGAACTCGTATTCAAAACACACTAGATTAGTGTCTTGTACTAGATTCACATTGTCTCATGTCATACTGATTGGACTCACATCATATTGTTCTAGTTTAGCTATCTCTATTTACAGTCTTTATTGCCATGCTCTCCTGTTTTACTATATTTACTTTCCTTGATCTAACTGTGTTCTATTTAATTCATGTCTCAAACTTTCATATTCATCAAGTATTACTGTCTATAATTGCTTTATAGTTTTTATCATTTAATTGAAACTGCTAAAGG